>QPKB01000006.1:41383973-41481743 GCA_003546025.1 Camphora micrantha | reverse complement strand
TTGTACGGAAGTGATGATCGGATGCAGGCTTGCATGGCGGAGCTTGGAGTTCCCCTGACAAAAGAGCTCGGCTTTCATCAGGTCTGCAACAAACCCCTGTTCCAGAAACCCTATCTTTCTTCCCAAAACGCTCGAAAATCTGATTTTTCGGTCCAAATCTGAGAACCCCATTTCCTTTTTCCCATTTTCCTGCTGAGATCCGACTCCAAAATCAAATCTTTACACAACACCTGTTCCAAAATGCCGTTTTTCTGTTCAAATCTCACATAAGAATCCCATCCCATTTTTTCAATTTTTGGTTGTTATTCCATTAATCTCTTACCAGCTCATTTCAGAATTGCTGTTTTTTCTGCTCAAATCCAATCTTTCTCCTTCAAATCCCATCCCATTTCATGTTTTCTTGTCAATCCATTATTCTCATTCCTGACCTAGTTTAGAAATGCTGTTTTTCTGCTAAAATCTGACGGAAAAAAAAAAAAAAAAAAAAAAACCAATCTTTCTCCTTCAAATCCATCCCATTTTGTGTTTTTGTTGTCGTCAATCCATTAATCTGTTTGCGCATTTGATTTTGGGTGCAGTACGATGTGTACGGGAATCTCTTCGGGCTACTAGCGGCGCACCCGGTGACGCCGCTGGTGTCGCTCCACCATCTCGACGTGGTTGAACCAATCTTCCCCAACGTGACCCGAGTCGACGCGCTTCGTCGCCTTTTCGTCCCGACTCGCCTCGACTCGGCCGGGATAATGCAGCAGTCGATCTGTTACGACAAGTCGAAGAGATGGACCGTGTCGGTTTCGTGGGGATTCGCTATCCAGATCTACCGAGGCATCTTTTCGGCGAGGGAGATGGAGATGCCTTCAAGAACGTTCCTCAACTGGTACAGGAGGGCCGATTACACTGCTTACGCCTTCAACACTCGCCCAGTGAGTCGGAATCCGTGCCAGAAGCCCTTCGTCTTCTACCTCAAATCGGCCCGTTACGACCCCGTTACGAAGCGGACCGTTACGGAGTACACCCGGCATCGAGTCGCAATGCCAGCGTGCCGGTGGAAGATGCCGGATCCTTCGAGTGTTGACACCATTTTGGTTCACAAGAGCCCCGACCCGGGCCTGTGGAATCGGGTAAGCCTCGTAAATCTAGACCGTTCATTATTTTAAATTGATTATCTCTAGGGTTGGGAAATTTTCAAATATGGCCTTAATTTTTATTTTTTTTTTGGCCTCTTTTCAGAAAAGGACACAAGTTTGGAAACTTTTCAAATTACTCCCTAAGCTTTCGTATTTTCTTGTATTTTTTCTCTCAATATTTTGAAATTATCCAAATTACCCTTCATTTAAAGCCATGATGAAATGGTTTCGGCAGCCACTACATACAGCCTATCGCTGTAGGAATACTAGGTATCCTTGATCATGGTGATAGCACCGGCGAGGAAAATGAGGAGAATGTAAAAGAAGTGAAAGGAGTGTTTTATTACAATGAAAGATAATTTGGGTATTAAAAAAATTAGGAAAAAAGTTGCTGAACAATAACTTTTAATTGATAGATGTTCTTAATTGAAAATTTTTGAAAAAATTAGAGATTAATTTGAAAAGTTTTGAAACTTGTGTCATTTTTTGAAATAAGGCCGAAACTTAAGAACTTTTTTGAAGTTCTCCCTTATCTTTATCTATCCTGTTCTATTAGCCGTAGATTAGTCAATTTTTTTTTAAAAAAAAAATTTGTGATTGGATTTTGCAGTCTCCAAGAAGGAATTGCTGCAGATTAATGGAGAGTAAAAAGAAAGGGAGCATGTTGATTGATGTTGGTTTATGTAGGGAAGGTGAGATTAGTGAAATATAATTTAATTAATTAATATAATCATCATTCTGGTTCTTTCTTCTTATTGCTACTGTTGTACAGTCTTTTAAATTTAATCATATTTAAGTGTTTTCAATTCGGATACTACCAAAAAAAAAAAAGCTGTCGGTAGATCACGAATTAGATTGAGCTTCTGTTTTCATTTGGTGATTAGCCACCAATTTTGGTGGGACAGTGTTTTGCAACCATCCATTTTGATATGGGGCCTTGTGCCCCTTTCTTGTGGGCCATGTTTTTTGAAGATGAATGGATTAGATTGAGGTATTCTAGGAGGGAATTGGGTTTATTTGCAGATAACCCCCCTCATTTGAAGAACCTTTCATGGTGGGTGATTGGTTTGAGTCTAATGTCATGGGGTTTAAGTTTTTAAAACAAATACACTTGTCCCTTTCTCCCCTTTGTCTGGCATTTTGTTGCTAGCATTCAGTTTGCAATGCATCTATTTTAACCACTATATCTTAAACTCAAGGGGTTGCTCCGTCGGCCTAAGACCATGGTTTGCATTCGGAGGTTGTTGGTTTGAAACTGCACTACCACACGGGCTATAAGGGAGTTTATCCGGCTTCACTCTGAGCCCGGAGGAATTAGTACAGTCTAAAGAATTTGGAATCCTTCGATAGTAAAAAAAAAAAAACTATATCTTTGTATAATTTTCTAAGAAAATGTCAATTTAATTTATGCCAAAGAGGTGTTGAAATGGATTGCCCTTAGTCATGACAGCCCACTAGAGATGATAATAACAACAGCAATAGCAGCAATTGGAGGGATGTGTGAAACACACTCATTAATGCCGTTGAAAGGTTGAAAGTATGATGTGGTTTGTGAAGGGTCTTTCACCACTAAAAAGTTTCCAGAATTGGTTTTGAGTTGATTTCATGCTGAGCTCATAGTAGCAAATTGTTATGTCACATTCTCAGATTTTCTCCATACTGGCGATCATTACAGTCTCAAGTTATCAAATCGGTTTCAAGTTAAAAGAACTACAAACCCATTTGAATTTTTAACACAATTCTTCTTTCAACAGCTGTTGGGAGGGAATTTGGCTCAGCCCCAGGACTCATTTCTACAAAAGTGGTCTATATTATTAGGGATCTAGATGTTTTTTGCTCCATTGTTGGGTTGAAGCTTACGACATTTATAAGGAGATTATAAAGAAAGCTAGTTGAATGAATCGACCCAAATTGACAGGAGTTGTACAGGCCCTTCAATTTTTTTAAGTTAAATTCTGTCCATCTAATGGTTAGGACATGCACAACTTTGAAGATTCCAAATACTACTAATTATAATTGAGGCATTCGATGTGCTTGTGGTGGGTTTTCCATGTGGTTGGCGAGGGTTTTAAGAGTGTAGAGATTACCTTGCTTGGGGCGATGGGTGGTTTTGGCGATGCAAAGGAGTAGTCATTGCCGAAGTGGAACTCATTGCTAACTCGGGCAATCTTTTCCAGCTCACTTTTGATCGAAAGGTCGTAGAGGGCGAAGAGAGGATTCATAGAGGAATGAGAGAGATGGAGAGGAGGAGTTTATGGTTTAAGCTTTGGTTGTTTGAAGATGGAGGGATTTGTGTATGAGAGGGAGAAAGATAAAGAAGTTTATGTTGATTAGCAAACGCTCGCCTTCCACTTTTGCACCTATGTACTCGTATGTCCTTTAGACTTTTTTTTGGAAAAAAAATTACAATTCTTCTTCATCTTCACCATGGATGGAGTTGTATGCAAAGGAGGAAGACGAATAGAAATAAACACCGAGAATCGAGCGGCGATATCATCGTTTAACATATCTAGCACTAAAGAGGAGGAAGAAGGAAAGAATAAGAAATGAGCAACAATATCGCCACTAAACAAAATAATGAAAAAAGGGCCAAGGGACCACTGTTGTTCGTAGAGAACTATTAGGGAAAAAAAGAAGGAGAAATGAGCAGCAATATCGTCGCTAAACAAATTAATTAAAAAAAAAAAAAAACACAAGAAATAGAGAAAAAAAGGGCCAAGGGACCACTGCCGTTCGTAGAGGACTATTGGGCCCTTTATCGTTCATGGGGAAACTAAGGAGTTTTCCCAGATTTTTAAATTTAAAAATACATTGATTTTTTTTAAAGATGTGATTTGTCCAACTTTGAGGATAATTAAAATACCAAAATAATAGGGATCACCAAATTGAATCCAAATTACTCAAGATAATCATTTAATCATATTTTAAATTTGAGAGTTGTATCTTACTCTAATTGGATTAGGTACATACTTGATTGATCACGTGTAAACCAATCCACCCACCCGTGATTAATTGATAAAAGTCCGTTGATTTGTTATTTATGATTGTTTAAGTGGTTACAATGCCTATGGTGGACGTTGAAAATCTATTAATGGTTACTTATAATCATTTAATGGGCCACAATGCACATTGTAGGCATGGATGGCTGAGAGAATAACATTGATAGCCATTCACTAATGGCATAAAAAGATGAATTTTAATGGTGCAATATCCATATTTCTTAAAATAAACACCTTCTATTTAAATGGGTTTTTCTCAGATTTTACTCCAATAGGAGTTGTTTTCACTATAAGATTGAGCACAACACATTTTTAATTATATACTCAAATATATGGTGTATCTAGCTCCCATTTAAATCCAAATAACAACCGAGATGCCCAAATCCAACTAGTTATACATAAAAGCTTCTCTCAAAAGGCTATATAGGAGAGACATCTCTTATGGGAACTTCCATTGTGAAGAAAAAAGGAGAGGAATCCGGAACCCAAGTTTCATAGAAATCAGGTGACATTGTGCATAAGATTTTACACAGTTCGTGATTGTGAATTGGATGAAACAGTATTCCCCTGTTCCATACTCAAAGGAGAGGGAACAAATCTTTAGTTAATTGATTGCAATGATTTACTTACCTTTTTTAAGCAAGCAAAAGATAAAAGCAACCTCAAGACTTTTTAAATTATCCCATTTCATGAAAAAGAAGGAGATGAGGAAGGCAGGATTACAAGAGAGTAAAACACCCTTAAAATCTTAAAACCTCAGCGATATTGTAAGAAAAGTCCTCACCAGTGCCTTAAAATTATAAAGAGTGTCGGGATGAAATGATCCCTATAAAATCGTCTCATATAACTATGGGTAAATTAGTGAGAGATCCCTGAGTATTGTGTTATAAAGCCTCTAGTACACAGTATTATCGTTTAATGCCTAGAGTCCCTTGCGCATGGGATTAATACAGGCGAAGGTCCCTTAGCATGCCACATCGGACATTCTCATGACTAATTTTCCCTTTCAACTGTTTAGGTATAAATTCTAATATTTAAATTTTCAAATCTTCCATTCCCCCTCAATTTTAGGGTAAGGTTCTCTCTCATTCTCTATTTGCAGAAGATCTAAGTGCAGGTGGTTCTTGGTTTTCAGTTTTGCCGGACTGAATCCTTGCCGGTCGCTGCAGCCGTAGCCGGTGTTGCTCCATCATCGGCAAAGAGGAAAACAACAAACTATCATCTCTTAGTTACTACTGCAAAACCAGAATAAAGGAGGTCTGGGGCTTTGCAACCATCCATTTTGATATGGGGCCTTGTGCCCCTTTCTTGTGGGCCATGTTTTTTGAAGATGAATGGATTAGATTGAGGTATTCTAGGAGGGAATTGGGTTTATTTGCAGATAACCCCCCTCATTTGAAGAACCTTTCATGGTGGGTGATTGGTTTGAGTCTAATGTCATGGGGTTTAAGTTTTTAAAACAAATACACTTGTCCCTTTCTCCCCTTTGTCTGGCATTTTGTTGCTAGCATTCAGTTTGCAATGCATCTATTTTAACCACTATATCTTAAACTCAAGGGGTTGCTCCGTCGGCCTAAGACCATGGTTTGCATTCGGAGGTTGTTGGTTTGAAACTGCACTACCACACGGGCTATAAGGGAGTTTATCCGGCTTCACTCTGAGCCCGGAGGAATTAGTACAGTCTAAAGAATTTGGAATCCTTCGATAGTAAAAAAAAAAAACTATATCTTTGTATAATTTTTCTAAGAAAATGTCAATTTAATTATGCCAAAGAGGTGTTGAAATGGATTGCCCTTAGTCATGACAGCCCACTAGAGATGATAATAACAACAGCAATAGCAGCAATTGGAGGGATGTGTGAAACACACTCATTAATGCCGTTGAAAGGTTGAAAGTATGATGTGGTTTGTGAAGGGTCTTTCACCACTAAAAAGTTTCCAGAATTGGTTTTGAGTTGATTTCATGCTGAGCTCATAGTAGCAAATTGTTATGTCACATTCTCAGATTTTCTCCATACTGGCGATCATTACAGTCTCAAGTTATCAAATCGGTTTCAAGTTAAAAGAACTACAAACCCATTTGAATTTTTAACACAATTCTTCTTTCAACAGCTGTTGGGAGGGAATTTGGCTCAGCCCCAGGACTCATTTCTACAAAAGTGGTCTATATTATTAGGGATCTAGATGTTTTTTGCTCCATTGTTGGGTTGAAGCTTACGACATTTATAAGGAGATTATAAAGAAAGCTAGTTGAATGAATCGACCCAAATTGACAGGAGTTGTACAGGCCCTTCAATTTTTTTAAGTTAAATTCTGTCCATCTAATGGTTAGGACATGCACAACTTTGAAGATTCCAAACACTACTAATTATCCCATGCTTTCAGGTGGGTGGGTGGGTCTCACTGATTTCTTGTTGAGTCTTAAGAGCTTTGGTTGGAACAAGTAGGGATTCTTCTTTGACCGAATGTTAACAAGTATTGATTTATCAATGGCTTTTTTTTTTAAGAGAAAGAAGCAAGAGTGTAGGGATGTATATGCAAGAATTCCCTTCCATTCCTAAGTCAAATGTAAAATACAAGGCTGTAGCTGTGCGAGAGTGCCGCGTCTTTGCTTTGCCTGCGTCATTTCTTTCAAAAACAGAGTCATGTGACTGATAACTGCTGACCGATTCTTCAGCAGTATCTATGTCCCTCCTCCTTTGTTTCTATTTATAAATTCTAACAGACATTGGGCCCATTGCATCATGTTGTGGTAAAAAAAAATATTGTCCTTGTCTTTTTGTTTCTCACTCTTTTCAGGTCACATGGCCCACTTGACTGTGTGATCCACACCCCCACATGATGATTGTAGTAACATTGCTGGAATATTTTTTTTCCTAAAATTTAGGCAATGGGGTCTGATAGCCTTTGCATATAGGAACTTACTATGTAAATATATGATGTTCCATGATTGGATCACATGTGAGTGTTTGACGAAGATGGACGGATGTTTTACAAATCCCCCACAATCATCAAAGATTCCCTGGTGGCTCTATTAATAAATTGTTATTAGAGGCTTAGAGCTCTTACAATATAGTATGTGTTTAGTGATGTGTGCATTTACTGAATTATATAATCACAAGTTCTCCAAAATGCCCACACTTTTTTCAGTTTTTTCCCCCTGTTCTCATATTGGCCTTTCATGTTCCTTTCAAATGAAGTCTCTCGAGAACTTAGCTTTATTTAATCATAAAAATTTTAATAATATATTTATAATAAAAGTTAAAGATTTAAACAATAAAAGAACTAGAATTATTCAATTAGATTGGACATCCAAATCTATTCACATTCTGTCTCCTTTTGCTCGTCATGAGTCCCATGTGAGGTTGATATTTATGGCGTGTTTGGATAAATGAGGAGTGGAGTAAAATGAAATGGATTTCACATGTGTAGTAGAGTGAAGAGAAATAGGTTGAAGTTAAAGTAGAGTACTTCATTTCACTTCATTTGGATGCTTATTTTAAAGTTTGGTTTGGAGTAGAATCCATTTTTACTTAAGGAAATGGAAATATTTAAAATTAAAGTGAAATAGAGTATATGTAGCTTACAACATTACTTTATCTATCAAAGCCAGATTCATCCAAATGGAGTAGTGTTTAAATTTTAGACTGTCAGGGCTCATTTAACATTACTCTACTCTATTTTTTGCCTATCCATCGGGGCCTTTGAGGGGGAAAAAAAGAAAGAAAGAAAGAAACATTTGAGTAATAAAATTGAGACAGGAACAAGGAATAAATCATCCTCATTTTAAAAGTGGGAAGCAGTCATCTAAGTAGGTATAATATATGTGCAGGTGCTGAAGTCTCTCATTTCCATACTTTTCCATCCAGTGAAAGCTCTTTAGATTGGGTCTTATGGGTCTGTTTCTTGATCATGCTGTAATGGGAGACATGGTACACCGCCTAACCCCACAGCCCATCAAATGAAATGGGTGCATCAAATGAAAGTCCAAGACTCAATGTGGACGGTAGGACTGTCAATTTCTGGTGTTTTGAGACATTTTGGCCGACTCTTCCTACTGCCCTTTTATTTTCAAGAGCTATTGACTCTTGTCACCTCCAGAAGCGTTGATTTGTTTCCTCATTATATTGGAAGATTTACCAATTCCACAGGAAGAAAAATCAAGAAAGTGGAGTGATTGGACCCGTCTCCCATTCCATTTTCACACTGTTTTCATATCTTTCTTACAAGCCACATGCATAAATGTATGCAAAGAATTGATTAGCATATCCTTTTTATACATTTGCATCAATTACATACCTGAATGAGTTCAAACAAACAGCCCCTATATAAGTGATAGAGGCCATGACACTTCAAATCATTTTAATTTGGTGAAGTGATTGAAGGGAGATCCCTATAATTTGGCACATGAGAGATTATGTCTTGCTTTCTTTCACTCATTAATAGTAACTCTGATAATTTTTAGGCCACACTGATAGAAACAACTCTTGGTAGAATTGAATAATCTGATATCCAAGCCCGTATTGGTTTTAGATTTCCTCATAAATATGGAAATCTGATATTCTGAAAATCCAATCTGAACTCTACAATACTTGCCAGATTGAGTTTTTTTGGTGGGCCAAAACTTTGTAGCAGAAAAGGTTACCTTACCTCCCTATTGAAAGCTTTCATGTATCATAATTACTGCCACAATATATTCTTCTTTCAATCAAGTGTTAATTAAGCTGATAGAGGGATCTCTTTTTCATGAATGGAGGTGGGCCTTGATTGAATAAGTTGAGAAGGGGATGCAATGCATGGTACAGTGTACAAGATTAGAAATGTTCAGATTAGATCTGATCTTTTCAGACCTTTTATTGCTCTATTCATTTGAAGGGATGAAATATTCTTATACTTGTATGGGCTTTCACCATAAATGTGGAACGGATGTACATGCCAATTGAAATCAAGATTCCAGCTAGCACCATGAGCTCTGTCGGTGAATGCTGATGAATGGAAAAGCTGTCAAAAGTTGATTTGACATATTTGTGGGTCCAATGGCCCAACCGCCCCAACTGGACAGAAACAGTCCATTGGCCATTTTACCCATGAGGGCATTAGACTACTGAACAAAATAACTTACAATCACCTTTTAGATTACCTTTTGGCTACCAAATCTTAGGTGGAAAGATTTTTGGTTTTATTTAAGTTTAAAATTATGGTAAATTTATATTTGGTAATTATAAATTTTTGAGGATTTGGACGAATGAAAATCTTTATTTGGTAGAATTTTCAGATCCGATCACCATCATAAGATTTGAAAATCTTCATTTAAATGGATTTGCACACCGAACATTATTTCTCTCAGCTATATGTATCGATACACATCAATATTAATGTGAAATCATTAACTATATAAATTCCTAGTGAGAAATCCTTATTCCAATAATAGTGAAGAATTATCAAATATATGTATTCCTCATCTGTTACAAAACATGCTGTTAAAATTATCAGGATTTTGAAAAGTATTATTCACAAATCAACCTTCTTTGAAGACACCTTTCAACTTGCCAAGTGCTGTATTATGAAATTAGATGGGAAATCTGATCTTTCATGCTCCTCCTATCTAGATAGATTTGCATTTAAGATGAAGTAGACATGGGCATCAACCTTTATTTTTCCATCATCGCAGTGTGCATGTATTGAATATGAAAAAATCAAAAGGAAGATTTGCTGATTATCTATGGCAAAAAAATAAAATAAAAAATTCATACCATACCAGTAGCGATTCAGTCTGTAAATCTATAATGGATGAGAACTTTGGGATCAGTATAAGGATCGGTCCCAAAATTCGATCCAAGTAGACTTTTTCCCTGGACGATGAGAGGACAGAGAAGTTTTCAATTTAATGGAGCTATTTAGTGAATGAGGAATGGGCATGGCATCTGTCTATCCTGACCCCAAAATATAGTCCACGATGGCGACATGCTGGGGGAGTAATGATGGTGCAAATTAAAAATTTTCAATATTAGGATTCACTTCAAATAACATATAGTACGCATAACAAAAACGAAATAAAGATATGTAAGATTTGGACCCATTCTTTCTCAAAATGGTTAAAACTCCTTCTTATTTAGATCAAAAAGTCTACACACCCCGGGGTAGCACGGCTCCCCATGGGTGGACCTTTCAAATACATCCTTATTATTTTCAAATACTTCATAATACATCCTTATTATTCACTTTATTTTCCCAACATCCGTCTAGGTGGACCTTTCAAATTAAAACATCTTTTTAAAAAAGTCATTTCCTAAACCAGGAGAGCCCAGACAAGTGGGAAGAGGAAGTCCATGTCGTGGGAAGAGTGGCGTACCCATGGAATGATCTCTAAGCAGCCACTAAGATGTAGGGCCGTCAACCAACTGAGCAACCCCTTGTTATTTTTTTTAGATGAAACTTACGGTGCATTTGGCATCGTGCTATTCGGATGTTCTTGTGAGATGAGGCTAAATAAAACTTGTTTGGTAAGTGTAAATGTATGTTTAGAATTTGTTCTTGTTAGAAGGATTCCCCACATCTTAACCCACTGGCATAATAAAGTTGGAATAATAAAAAAAAAAAATTCTTAAGAAACAACTGGTTAGCACAGTTTTTTCCTACTTATCTCTTGTCTTTTAAAAAAGACTATTTAAAGACTCTAAATCCTCACTTATCCTAAAGGTAGGCCTCACGTTCACAATCTCAACGAAGGTGACCCCACTTTATAAATCCTATAATGGTGGGACCACATTATAAGGCCTCATGCTTTAATTTCTGAAGGTGAGTACCACATTGTAATTTTTAAAGTTGGATCCTATGTCTACAATTACATAAAAGGTGGCTCCACTTTATAATTCTTAAAGTCGGTCATATGATCACAATCGCAAAAAAGTGGAGTAGAACCAAATTGTAAATCCTATGAGTGTAGGTCCACATTCTAAATCCTATAAATGTGACCCTATGTTCTAATTTCTCAAGATGAGGGCCACATTGTGATGTTTAAAAGTGGGTCCCGTGTTCATTATCAATAAAAAAATGACCCATATAATAATTCCTATAAAAGTTGGTCCACATTATAAATCCAAGGAATGTGGGCCCTATATTCTAATTTCTAACAGTGTGTAGAACGTTGTAATTTCTAATGTTGGTCATCATTTTTACATTAAAAAATAGGTGGCTTCACATTATAATTCCTATAAAAGTTGGTCCACATTGTAAATCCTATGAATATGAATCTCATGTTCTAATTTTTAAATGTAGGTACCACATTGTAATTTCTATAGATTGATCCTTTGTACGATAATAATAGAGTGTTGCAAACAATAAAAGGTGGATCCCACATTGTAAATCATATGATTGTCCTACTTCCGCTCCGTAGATCAAAATTTTTATAAAGCTACCAAATAAGTTTTTTTTATAATATATTCTCAACAGAGTAATTTAATATGTAGAGTATAGTTTCGGCACAACTTCATCTCAACCCAACCTAACCTGATCAGAGCACAAAATTGAGAACAATATGAGAATGATGCCAAATTGACCCTTAAATTCTTCTTTAAAGCATCTAAAATGAGAGGATACATGAAGCATATATTCAACAGTACTTTAAAAAAAAAGAAAAAAGTTCAGCAAGAAATAAATATAGAACTAGATGTTAGATCCTTCCAAAAGAGAATCCAACAGTGCAAGAGTTATTAAAAAGTGATGACACCCCTTAGCCGGGACCCACACGTAATACAGTGGGCCAGATGCATCTCACTAAATTCTAACACAATACCGTCATTTGCAAATAGGCAGAAAGACATTTGGTGATAATTGGATACATGATAAATGAGAACTTTACATGCAAAGTGAAGTGAGATGAAGATTCAAATTAAAAGAGAATAAATTATAAGGAGATTATGATTGTCTTTTGTCTTTAGTGGCTTGATAATTAATCCTTCGATTTTTTTGTGTATGAAGTGAATGGGTTTTTGTCATTTAATAATTTGAACCTAGGGATGTAAATGGGTCCCTGATTCTTCGATTATCCGGAGGTTAAGACCAATTAAAAGCAGGGTCTTGGTCCTTATTTAGGCCCCAATAAGTAAATGGGTCCGGGTGACCCGAGACTCGACATACTACCTCAATTTTTGAGAACCTCTCCTAAAATTCATATTTTTTTCAATATCATTCTCTACTTAAACTAGGATTCGGATCCAAACTCGTCTCATATATGGTTCTAGTTAAGGTTCCGAAGCCAAAAAATCAGTTTCGAAACGGTTCCGATTCCGGATCCGATTCCACCTTTCCCTTAATGGTTCCGGTCCCGGGTCCACCAGGGATCCGGACTGGAACTGACTGGTTTACAATCCTATTTGAATCTTTTGTTTTTTTACTTTCTTTTTTAATTTTTATGATTTTGATATGACCCCCTAATTTTTTTTAATTTTTATGATTTTGATATGATCCCCTAATTTTTTCATATCTCTTAAATGAAAGTTTTATTTCACTTCACTTGGCTCGTGGGCCAACTTCTCTCAATGTTACTTTAAATTTGGTAAATTGATGTTTGATGGGGAACCATTTCTTTGAGCCCTTTGGCATGTGGCCCAGCATCTCAAATCAATATTACTTTGGGTGGGCCTAATATAAATTAGGCATTATGGATGATGGGACATGAGAGGTGGGACCACCCAAATGAAAGGTCTGGATTGTTGACCCTTTCTTGCCAGTTGGTCCAATCTAAGTGCAGCTGCGTAAGAGACTGGAGACGCGGACTGTTTGAAAATTTAAGCTTCTACTGCATGCTGAAAATGACTTGTCATCTTCACTTGAAAGTTGAAAAGCTTCCGTGACCACATGTCCTTTTTAATACCAGTCAAAACCTTTCGCCTTAACTTTTCTGACTTCTGATTACACGGCCGACAGAAATGGATGTATTTATTCACTTTCTATGTATTTTCTTTTGACATTTTATTCAAATCTAAAACACCCCATCAGAAATGAAATAATGATTTATTTTTTTTTTAAATCCTTAGCTTCTCGTAGAGTTGTTCCTGCAATTTTTTATCATTATCAAACTATCCTCATTGATGATATTATTGCAACTCGACTTCTCCATATTTCCTGATCAGCAACCCTTCTTGTCTCGTAAAAATTTCATCCACTTTCTTAAATCAAATACTCATTTACTTCACTAACTAGCTACATATTTACGTGAGTCACCAACCTCTGGTTTAATAAAATCTTTCTTCTTCTTCTTCTTCTTTGACGACGAAGAGAGTTAAAACTCACAAGCGGTTATTTAGATTTGCAAGATGCTAGAACAAGATTTGATGATATATAGGATTCTAAAACCAACTTAGAATAATAGAAGGAATGAAAGCCCTAAATATTTCTTTGGGAAAAAATCTATTTTTTTTTTTTTTTGAAAGAGGAAATTTTATGCAAAAATGATTTTCCATGACATGTACATGGATAATTTACAAATTGCCCACACATGAACTCTTTGAATTCTTTCAAAGAAACATGTTACCCTTTCTTGTGCATAGACTCCTCTCAGTTTCACGCCAGCCCAATCGTTATTTACCATTGTTTTCATTCTAAGAAAATTAGAAACAGAAACACTTCTTACTATATTTGGCAAATTTCTATTTCACACCTAACTCTTTGCATCCGATGATGGACCTTGAAAATTTTTCAAGGGGTCACAATGCAGAACAGTACATCTTGGCAGAGCAAGATCTATGAGAATACCACTTATTTTGCACCGACAAAAAGGCAGTACCATTTAAGCCTTTCGTTTTTGTATCGTACACTACCGCAAAAAGATTTATTCATTATCCGAGTAGTAAAGAGTGATACTTCCCGCTTCGGTGACCTACGTTTAAATACCCAGATACGTGGATGCCCTTTCTACTTGTGTGAACTTTCTTCAGATATATTCGGGCTCTTTTCCACTTATGTGGATTGTCTTTCTAAGTATGTGCGAGAGGAGGGGCCAATGCCCCCTTGCTGGATTGGAAAAAAAAGACATCAACATATTATATATTGAAGACTAGTTTTCCATAGCAAAATCAGTTTACCCAAGCCTTTGAATTAAGAATTGGTATCAAGAGGAAGACCAAGGTTAATCGATGGTTATCTTCAACATTGCATCCCAAGTCCCAACTCATTAGCTAAAGAGGAAATATCAACTTCATTCCCAACAAGAATTTTCAAAATGTGAGTCGGTTGGGGAAAGGGGGCCGGGCCTGCCCACTAGTTGTAGCCCAAGAATTTCATGTCATAACTATTTTTTTTTTTTTCTTCCCCACACATTGAAATACTGTTTTTGAATATGATAGAAATTTGGATCTAGATTTGAAACCATGCATGTAAGATCCGATATATTAAGATTTCGAACCTGATCCATATATGTTTCAACCTGAGGATCCAAATCGAAAAAAATAATCACATTCACATATTAATATATATATATATATATATGTATAGGGGTAATCAAGTGCATCTATCTCTCACCATGTGTGATGACGGACACCCATTTTTGGGAAGTTTCAAGTACAAAAGGTATACTTGAAACTTCCCAAAAAGGAGTATCCCTCACCACACATGGTGAGAGGTAGATGCACTCAAATATTTTCCTATATAGATTTCATAGCCCTACATAACTTGAGTTATATACAGATATATTGGAGAGTCACATTTCATTAACCCCAGTTTTACATTTACAAACTTTATTTTAAAGCTCTCTGAATCTCTTGTTTTGGGCCCAAATATGGAACTAAATTCACCTTTTTTTTAAATTGAAGTAGGATTGAATTAATTTAGGTTCCATGTGGAATCCAGATCTAGATTAGGAGAAACTAGAACTCCGATGAGGGATCTGGGTCCGGGTCTACAAGGGCTCCACCCTGGATCTATCTGTCTCCATAGGTCCTGGTCCATTGAATTTTGCTGGTAGCATGAGGCAGGATTAGGAAGGACTACAAGTGGCCCCTGTGGAGCACCCTTGTCAAATCTGGTTGAATGGCCTTTTTCCCTTCAGCAACCAAGGCTGGTGAATGTACAGTTGTGATTGTGACATCAGTGCTATTTGGTGGGGCCCACCAGACGTTCTCTCTTTGACTGCTGCTAGGTAATTACTGCATGGAGACCATGAATGTGTACAATAGGTTGATGTGGCAGGCCCGGAAATGTCTCCAAAGGTTGCATAGCGCCGGGGACTCTTCTTGTACATCTCACTGACCCTTCATCTGTCAAGGCTTACTCTGACCTAGGTTGGTGCTTAATGGGTTATTCAGAAATTGTTTTTTTAAAGTACGAACAGGGAATATCTGTTTGGACCAAACTCCACGCGCCACGTGAGCAACTTGCTAACTCCACTGTAAGCTCTCTCGGAGAATTGAATAAAACAAAAGATGGGATCTTTCTTACAAATAGGAAAAAGTAATTTCCCTATAACAAAATGCTCTCATAACCCATTTGTAAAAACAAGACCCTCATCGGCTGTCCGGCTTTCCTCTTTTCCTACAACCAACTCCTATTCTGCATCATCTTCTATTCTCCATGGGTTTTGCAATAAAACCCACGTTGGCCGAAGGAGAAAAGGAAGGCAGGATAGCTGGGATTTCTCTTTTGAAACAACTTTTTCCTATTCGTACGAAAGTCTCTATCTTTTGTTTTATTCATTCCAGAAGAGAGTCTATAGTTGAGTTGGTAAATTGCCCGTGCTTGGAGATTGGTCCAAACAGGATGGAAACAGGGGATCCAGACTTCTTTTTTTTTTTTTTTTTTTTTTTTTTTTCTGATAGTTTGGGCTTGAAGATTCAGACCTATTTATGATCATGACCAACGTTCTCCTACTCACTAGAGAAATGGGTGGGCTCAACTTTTTTTCTTCTCTTTTTCACTATTTGAATTGGCAGGTATGCAGGGAAGAGGCATGCAGAAATTAAAAGTTGTGGGTGGGCCTTATTTAGATTTAAGGAAGTGAGCCACATGGTAGAGTTCTCTTCTCTCTTGCACTGTTATCTCACTTCGTGAGTAAGAGCCCAGGAGTCCAGATCCTCTGACCCATTGACCTGGAGAAGTCATGAGTTAATGGAGCAGAACTCTATAGTGGGGCCCAAATTAAAATTCCAGTGCCTCAAAATAAATGCCTTTTGATGTATGGGGTATTTTCAAATTTTACTTGAATCTGAGTTTTGTCCACCATTCGATTGATAGTTTGAGATTAAAAAAACATCATAATAGATATGCATAAGGTTGTGTTAATCCTCTTTAAAACCGATCTTCCAAATTTATTGACCAGAATTTAGATAACGTTACCAAAGTCATTTTTTAACCTCAGATCTCATCATATCATGGAGATCGTGTATGTCATAGAAACTTGTAAATCCGATGATATCATGATATCATTCCAGGTCTTGAGCGTATAGAGAAGATAATCAATTTTTAGCCTTTTCTATAGCAACACTGAGTCCAGATCCTATGAGGATTTCCTCCATGGTGACAATAAGTGGACCAAGCATGGTCTGCTACGTCACCGCGAGTAACCTGCCATGCACGCGGGCAGGGATTTGCTTACGGTGACATTGTAGACCGTGATTAATCCACTTACGGTCACCGTGGGGAAAATCCTCATATGATCCCGAATCACTAACACTGCACAACAAGTGTAAACCAGACATTAACCCTTGTTTTCATCCGAGATTGAGACCAAAAAAGCAACGCAGCAGACAACAGGGCATAACAGAGTCTCCACTGATTTTAGGCTTTACAGTCACTTTATATTTTATTTTTTCTTGATTTTTGGCTAAACAGTCACTTTTTTCTACATGTAAAGTTCCCAAAGGAGGTCAAGCATTAGCAGTATATGCAAAATTCAGGGTGGTAGAACAGCCTCAAAAGACTACAACGCCCCCACAAAGAACAGGGCAGAACAGAGTCTCCAATGAAAAACAGAGGACCCAGCAGATATCACTAATAAGAAAGTGAAAAACAGCAATAGAAAAAATAAACAAAACCAACTATAGAGGATTGAGAATCATCTCTGTTCTTGTGTGGCCACAGAGGAAAGGAAAAGTACTTGAACAGGAAAACATCAACAGCTACTTCCTTGTTTGGATGTGCCCTCCATCATAATTATGTCTGTAACACTTTGGGAGTGTTAAATATTTTCTACTGTCAATCATCTTTAATCTGTTATAAGCTGATTCGGCTTGTTAACATGTTTGTCTTTTGGATTGTTGCAAGGGTTTGGACAAGGACATTAGGAGATTTTTAGGGCAGTCTGTGTGGAATGACTTCATATTGTCAACGGTTTCCATCCATGAGCTATGGATCTACATGTACAAAAGGTATCCATCATTTATCACAATATAGTGGCAAAAGCTTTCCATCATCTTCGAATAGTGGCAAACGCTTTACATAACACAATCGTCATCCTTTATCCAGGTTTGGGACTGACAATAAAAACTTCCAAAGTTTATATTAATTGGGTTTTACATTCTTTGTCAGTGCTAATAAAATATTATACTTTACTGTAAGTGCCTAAAATAATACAGACTTAAGATGATGGATTATGGAATCGCTATGAAGTTTGTATCGGAAGATCAGTTGCCTGGAAACCCGAAAGGAAAAAGGAAATAAAGGTCAGAGACTCTGGCTACTGTTAGCCGAAGGCTCTCCGATGCCTTACTTAGTGCAGTCACTAGACAAAGGATAGAGAGGAAAAGAGTTTTGGTATGAGTATACGTGATTGTGTGTAGGAGAATGGGCTTACCTTCTCTGGACTTACTCCTTGTATATATAGGCCACGAATTGGCTTTTAGAGGTAGGGTCCTACTAGATCCTACCCTGATAGCTGGGGGTGGAAGTTCCAATGGATGACCTTACCTTGCTGCAGATTTGGGGCAGAGATCCCATCTGACGACTTTTTCCAGATAGCTCAGTGGAGTTAGCTGGGTGTTGTCCCATCGAAACAAACCCTGGTGTGGATCCTGCTCCTACAGGGATCGTATGCGTGGGATAATGGTAACTCCTTATCTACATTCGAAGATTGTCCAATCCGTCAGTACTTATCTCGGTCGACCCCACCGAGTTGGTACTCCTACCGAGCTAGTATAATACCGAACTGATACTGATACCGAGCTGATACTTATTGTGGAAGCGTGCTGACACCGTTGCCGAGATGCCTGTAGTCAAGACATACTTAGCTAGTACTTTTACCAAAACTAAGATAATCTAGTTATTAGGAAGATCCCCACACATTTATTACCTTCACAAAAGTGATTTTGAGTCTGTAAAAGATGTAAAATCCTTCAAGTTTATTATCTAGTCAAAGTTAGAAATTACTTTGTCACCTAAAAGCTTTTAATAGAGGCGTACATGGATCGGATTGGTGCGGATTAGGCCAAATCCGTCACCAATCTGTTACCTACGGATTGATGGATTTGGAACCCGGCACCAATCCGTGGCTATTAAAAACCAATCTGATCCGATCTGTGGAGGATTGGATCGAATCGATTTAATCTGTTCAATTCATTGAATTTAATATTAAAGAAAAATTTGAAGAGCATGCTCTCAAGGCTATAGTGAAATTTAGTTTAGGGTTTCATTTGTTATACTTATATATAAAAGTAAATTACATTTTGACCCCTGAGGTTTTTTCTTCTTTTATATTTAGACCTCTTAAGTTATATTTAGATCCTTTACGTTTTCTTTATATATATATATATATATATATATTTAATGTCAACGGATCGGATTGGATTGAATCTGGGGATTGAGGGTGAAGCCCGTCACTAATCCGTTGTTAACAGATTACAACATTTTCAATCCGTCACCAATCCGTTTACCTTTGATTCGGTTAAAAATCTGTAGATCGGATCGAATCGGTTTTACGGATCGGCGGATTTCTTTATGCACCCCTAGCTTCCAATCATAATCAAACAGGTTAAGCAAAGGGTCCAACAAATAAAAAATTAATCCACTAGTAACACTTCTTTCACACCTTCCATTGTTAATGGCCCACAAAATTCAGGATACCTATTCTATCACAAGGGCGGCTTGTGAAATCCCCATATATAATGGGCCAATGCAACTCAATACAGATTAATTTAAGAGCTCAAACACTGAATTTGCATCATCTAGTAGAACACAAGTAAACAAATGGGCGCACTAAATCAAACACTACTTTTGAAAAGACAATGAACCAAATGGGCCACTTTCCAACCCTTCACAACAACCATTCCACCAAAAGAAACAAATCAAACACCTCGAAAACACTAATTAACCAAAAGGCAACTTCCCAAGTCTCCACAGCAACCATTCCACCAAAAGAGTTATACCTTCACTACGTACCTGAATACGCTGGCTTTGTCTGGATGTGCAAACCTTCCTCCAGAAAGTTTTAAACCATGCTTACAATTGGTTATGATGAAATCTCATCAGCAGTCTTTGGGGAATCAAATTGAAACCCATAAAAGAGGAGAGTGCATTTTTGAGCTTTTTGGATTTTATGCTAGTGTTTCGGTACTCGCGGAAAGCATGATCGGAGGACCCTCCAAAAATGTTAACCACCCATTTCTTCCAAACAATGGCATTCAATGCATCTGAAAAGGTTTTCTTAGGAGGCCAGGCCTTTATTAATAAGAATTCTTAGTGAGAATTTGTGTTGGGAATTTCTAACGGCAGTATAGTGCTCGTCTCTTAGGGTTGTAAACGGGTCGGTTCCGGTCCGGGTCCACCACCATTAAGGAGAAGGTGGAACCGGATCCGGACCCGGAACCGTTTTGGAACCGGTTTCTTGGCTCCAGAATCGGAATCAGAACCATATATGGGACGGGTCTGGATCCGGGTCCTGATTTAGGTAGACAATGATATTAAAAAAAACATGATTTTTAGGAGAGATTTTTGAAAATTGAGGTAATATGTCGGGTCTCGGGTCCACGGGTCCGATCCAAGGTGGAACCGGAACCGGACCCAGACCCGGTTTTTAACGGGTCGGAACCTCCAGGTAATCGGAGAATCGGATACCCATTTACATCCCTACCGTCTCTAGAATTCCCAAAGTTCAGTGTTTGATTAGTGGAATTTCAAAAATTCCGTTTGCTAAAATGTCACTCTTGGCCTTTGAAATTCTCCAAATTCCAGCATTGTAAATGTTGAGCTGAATTTCTCCAAACAAAGGGGCATAAGCTTCATTTAGAACCTTAATAAACAAATTGCTCATAAATGGCTTGTGTGTAAAACATGAGATTGATTTAAGTGCGTATAACGCAGGATTGCACATTCCTGAATCATACAAAGGATTCTTGGCTCATGCAAATGGAGTGGAGCTGAATCTTGTTTCTATTATATTGTTTCATTAGCAGGGCCCATTTTTTTTTTAAAAATGTGCACTTCATGGGTTTATCATAGAAATTTCACAAGTGTACCACAAAAGCCCTCATGAAACTTATTCTACCCCACTACATCTAGGTAAAAAAAAAAATCAACATAGTGACACTTCAATAATACAAATTCTTACTTCCTCTAGTATTGCAATGAGTCAGGTCTGAACTTGATTGGTACACATCAGTGGCCAGATTCCAGAACTCCAACTTACCCAAAATAGAAGTCAAGTTGTCACCTATAATTATAAACCAGCCTGATAATCTCATTTAAACCACTGTCAAATCCTGCATCAGTAAGGTGTGGGAGGCAACTCCACTCATGTCCATCCCTAGACACTGTAACCATATGTAATTGTGAAATCTAAGTCTTCATCTCTCAGAAAATGGAGCATGAAAATGGAAGAAGCAGTGGATTTGAAGAAATCAGTTTCAACGATTGAAGTAAGAACAGGAAAAAAAAAATCAATTTGAAGGCATATTTTCCATATTCATCTACAACAGTGTCATTCATCTGCACCAATGGTCTTGTTGTAGGGAGGATAGGAGACTCATGCCCAAGTGATATTTTTTTTTAAGTCAAGCATTGCCCAAAGATACAGTTAATGCAAGAAATATGTTGGCCAGGTTTTCTTTAGTCTATTCAACAGGGTTGAACTTATAAACACAAATGATTGGACAAATGGGATAAGTGTGGATTCTCTCTTTGTCCAGCCCTCAGGTGAATAGAAGGTAGGTAACTTAAAGTTGTCTTTAACTAGACAGAGACTTTACATGAAAACCTACTGTACCAAAGGAATGTGTAAATGCCAAGTATGCTTGCCATTGCAGCAGAACTGGGGAGTTTCATTCTTATTTTCCAGGAATGGGGACATCAAACTCAAAGCTGCAATCTTCTGACCTAGTTATGAACTTAAGGTGTTATTCTTCCTTCTCCATAGGAAAAATTGACCAAACATTTAGGTGTGTTTCCCCAATGGTGTCCTAAAGTTCCTCCATTGAACTGTAGTATGGAATCATCCCCAAAGATCTGAGTCAGGGCAGGCAAATGCCAAACAAAAATGCTCCACAAAGCAATGGGCACAACAACTGGCAAACAGACTCATGCATAGTGAAATAAATATGGCAACTTGGGTCTTTTTCAACAAAATCATTGTGTAGTAAATCAACAAAACCTGTTTTTCAATAAAATCATCTTTTAGTAAATCAACAAAACCCAAGTGATGTCCCATTTCCCTTCTAGTTTACCAACTTGGTACAAGAGTGAATAGAATCTCCACCAAATATATGTCACATTCACCAGTGCCAAGTTCCTTGTACATGCAGCCAATAGATAATCCCTTGCATGCCCTGCTGACAGCCTGGGGCATGCCCCCTGACCTTGAAAACCTTGTAGTGATTTTTAACTAGACTTGATTGGAAGACTGTGGCTCAAATGTGTGACCAACTAGTGGAAGCCGCTAATATCGAACATGGCTTTTAATTCTAGTTGTACTGACTCCTTCGACCATCCCTTTTAGGAGTTGCTTGTTTGCACTTGTTTAGAATATAAATGATTCACATGTAAAACAGTTATACATGATCACATTTGCGTGTGCTCATTTATGCATGTGATGCATAAATGAGGTGTGGAAATAATGTCTAAGTAAGGACATTTTCAAATCAAAATTTCCACAACTAAATAGGTATGAAACTCTTTCACATCTCCCACTTGCAAGTAAATGCTTCACACGGTGATTGCATTTGCTTAAGCAATTGTTCACTGGATCACATCCCATTAACCACATTCAGTTTTTTTTATTTATTTATTCCTTTGGGCCACAGATGGCAATTCAGATCATTCAATTTGTTTATTGAGTAAACTAATAAAAACCCAATACCTTTAGCTGATTATTTAAAGTCTTTATAGATTAAGTAATTTGTGAAAAACATCCAAAAAAACAAATCCAGCCTATAGATCTAATTTTTTGCACTTAGTGGGCCCCCAATTCATGATGCCATTCAATATTCTCATATTAATGATTATAAGCATCAGGAGATTTAGTTTAACTTCATGGATTTTGAGAAATTTGTAAAAACGATCCATAACCAATTACATCTAAAACTGTTGGATGTACTTATCTACTCAGATGAAAATGGTGATTTTGACAAGCATACTAATGTGTTTCACGGATAATAGTTGCATATATAACAGTTTTATGTAACATTTAGATATGTAAAACCCATTTTCCTATCCCACGCATAACAGGCAAATGACCCCTAAAGTGTAGTTTCCACCTACCAGCACAAGATGTTCCTTTGGGGGAAAAACTAGGGGCACAATTGAAGCAATGCAACATTGGGCTCGCATATGATAAGATGAAAACTCGACCACTTGAGGAAGAACTGAAGATGATTTGGTAGGTCAGGGATGACACTAAAAGATGATAGTGGCCAGTAAATAGTTTATTTGTTAGGAAGAGGCCGATTTGAAACAAACAAACATTTGAAAGGTGTTGTATCGGAATGGGCACCACAACTATGTACATGTAAATATTTTATTATAGTTTGCAGTTTACAAAATATCCTCACATAGATGTCTACTATGCACAGCTGAGACAATAAACTTAACAACTGTCTCATAGATACAACCATAGTAAGGAAATCCATCAACTGCTCATCTGTATGTACATACTCCAGCCTGATCTCTCTGTTCTCAACCTCCAGAATAAATTGGCAACTGGTGAAAAATCTCAAAATAATCCATATGATATGACCAAGTGAATCCTTTTCCCAACGACGTGGCTTTGTAGAGCTAAATAGTACCATCTGGGATGTATACACCCATTACATCCTATTACATGCTTCCCTTCTGGTAGATCAACAGTTTCGCAAGTCTTATTCTTTTCAATAGCTTTCATTTCTTCCAACACTGTTGCTTGCCACTTTGTATTCTTTAGTGTTTTCCCAAAACATGTAAAGGTATATGTTTGGCAGATATTCACTTCTTCTTCACTTTGGATTCTTCTTTGTGTAAAATTGAGGATATTAAAAAAAAAAAAAAAAAAAAAAAAAAAAAAAAAAAAAAAAAAAAAAAAAACCTGCACTAAGATAACCTGTGAACCAGGGAACAGCAACTACATGATGTCCGCTTTGTGTAGAATAGAAAAACGACATGCAGATAAACTCCTCTATTCAGAAATAACTGTGTAGGGCTAGTTGATGCACCTAAAATTCTTCAGCAACTTGATTAGTCTCTAAAGATTTCTCCTCCAATTAGCTTTGAAGGTTTCTATTGGCACTGCTGTTTTGTCTCTCCACACCGCAAAAAAAAAAATCAAGATTCCTAAACTAACCCCACCCAAACCCACCCACCCAGTCTCCAAACCACCCCCCCGTCTCTCCTCGCCGGCGACTGGGATGAGGAGGGAGGAAGGAGGGAGGGAGGGGGAGGGTCTCTCCTCGCCGGCGACTGGGATGAGGAGGAGGGAGGGAGGGAGGAAGAAAGGACAGGGGGGGGGGGGGGTGTGGGGCGGGCGCGGGCTGATCAGCCGGGGCTGCCGCCACTCTCCCTCCCTGCCAAGGGAGGAGGGAGACTGGGGTGGGGGGAGGGAGGGAGAGAGGAAGAGGGTGGAGGGAGAGGGAGGAGGGGAAGTTTAGGATTTTTTTTTTTTTTCAGTGTGGAGAGATATAACCGCGGTGCCAATAGAAGCCTTCATTAGCTTTCCATGTAAGTCTAATACTAATCAGAAGCCTTTGATACCAACTTAAAACATCAGATTCACAATTTCTAGGGTTTTTTTTTTTCCTTCAAAAGTCAAAAACCCTAGAATGAGAAAATAAGAGGGGAAACTCGGGAGTCGGAACTGCCAGTAGTAAGGGCGTCCCATCTCACACACCTGCCCAAGGATCGATCCCTGGGCAGGTAGATAGTTTCACAAAGTTTGTACCACTCACCCAACTAGCAAATAATACTAATGATGATGATGATGATGGTTATGATGATGACGATGACGACGACGACGATGATGATAAATAAAAAAATAAATAAGAGAGAAATAACAGGAAGAAGCTGGTTGTGAACAAACCAACAATTCAGAGGTGTTGCCAAGGGCTGGGAGATACCATCAATATATATTTCATTATTTATTTTTGAATTTTACAAAAAAAAAAAAGAAGAAGAAGAAAGAAACGTATACAGAATCTTAATTACATATCAGTCCCTGGACTTTTCTGTAAATACTGAAAAACTGTAAATCAACTTCCTAAATAATTGAAAACTAATTTTGTTGTTATCTTACAACAGAAAAGAAGTGGCTCAAAGATCGATCCATGAAACATGAGTTTTGGTAGGTATCGTTAAGTGGGTGGACCAACTGGGGATGGAGAAATAATAAGGAGATGACCCACCGGCGAAATGTTTCATAGCTATCATTATAGATGGGAGGTTTAGAAGTGTTAATGGGTCAGGTCTGTGGTGGGAAAAAATTGTCTTCATCATGATTGTCTAGCAGTTTAAGTTCTTATCCAAAAAAGAATTCTATCTGGGTTAGAGCAAGATGCAAACAACAATAATAATGAGAACAAAATGCAAGATAAAAAATTCCAACAGCTGGTTTCCAGAGATTCTTCTTTGTGCAACCATCTTAGTAACATTCACAGTGGGCATGTTCCTAGTCAACAATGCTTTTCCATTCACCAGTAGATTCAAAAAGTAAGAAAAAAGAGTCCTTTCACTTTCAGAGTTCAGAATATGACATAGCTTTTGCCTCCTTTGGCTGATCTTTCTTTCTGAACATCCAGCTATCCTGTCGTTGCAAACATTCCAAACCACAGCAGGGAAACAACATTTAGCCCAAATCTGGATATCATTAGAAAATTGGCTGGTAAGTGGCGTAGTGCCAAGATTTCCTTTTTTGAAGTTACCATAATCAGTTGGGTTGACAACTTTCTAAGAATGTTACCCAAAATCATTGGTTGAATCAATTGGCTAAGAACAGAAGACATGAGGTCATGAGGTTTCATTTGACTCTGAAGGAAACCGTTTGACCTCAGTCTACCATGCATAGATAGATTAATGCTTTAGAAAATAACCAGAGAGCCAGATTATAGAACTCCATGAAACTTTTATGTCATTAGAAACCATTACATAAGAGGCTGAATCAAAGTTAGACGAACCTGTTGTAGTTTGACCAAACCACCTCGTTGCATATTCCAGCTACCGATATGGGAATTTGCAGCAATTCTTGCCATATATCTCTTAAATCACCCGGCCGTCAGAGGAGGAAGCTGGAAGCACAGTTTGAAATAAACTGATTCACCTTTAACCAAGATCATAAACAGGTTTTTGCTCATATCTGTCAATCAGCAATTCACCGTAAGCCATATCGATCCAGAAATGGGTGCTATCACCATCGCCAATTGAATGATGAATGCATCCTTTACCTTCCCATCTCAGATATTTACCTTCCCATCTCAGATAAACATCTTTATCTGTTAATTTTTATTTTTTTAGTGACCCTTTTTTGTTTGATTTAAATCAAGACTGTCCTGGAGGATGAATGGCTGCTTTCAGGAAGCGCAGAGAAATTCATCCCACCAAAGGCAGTGTTTCTAAACAAACATCAATTGATCAAGTTTTTTTTTTTTTTGGATGAAGACTGTCCTGAGGATGATGACTGCTTTTAGGAAAGCTTGGAGAAATTGATCCAAGTCAGAATTTCTAATACATCAAGTTGGATAACAATATCCCTCAAGAGAGGAATGGGATGCTATTATCATGTCTAACCACCACAAAATGTGACAAACCTGTACCTGTAGTACGATAAGGACTGCTGGTATGGTGGACGTAAGTGTACCCTGGGCATGTCCTGACAGCAATTCATTGAAATTACAATAGTGCTTCAATGATATTAACACTCTTTAAGTTTAACAATAGAATGAACTTGGTACTTCTGGTTCTTCGTTCTATACATACAAATTTTGTACAGAATAAAAGGTGACAACCTATTTGGAAACAAACGAAGATATTGCAGTACTCTCGTCTTCTACATATTTTTAAGAACCAGCACCCCGAATCCAATACTGAGAAAATTTGCAATGGCAATTCCAAATATGCCTGCAAGAATCCCAGGAACCACCAAAGAATTCCATCCTTTGGCTGTGGCCATTGCACATGCAGTTGTAGGACCTCCAATATTGGCATTTGAAGCCAACAGAGCCATTTTTCTTTCAAAATTCAGTACCTTTCCCACTCCAAGGATCACAACGAGATGTATAGATACCTGGATACAAGCAAATGCAAAGATACTGGGTGCTGTGTTGATGACACTCCATATGCTTCCACTTGCTCCAACCACAGCAAAGAAGACCTGTTATTGTCATGCTTCATCAGCCCGGCATTGTAAGAGAAGCTAGAGAAACACTACATTTTTTACATTCTAAATTCAAATGACTTAAAACCGACTTTCATGATCTAGCAAATCGAAGTGGTTGGCTGGAGTATCATACCACATGCCCCCACCTTTTCTTTTATATTAAGAATCCACACAAAATTGTAATACAAAGAGACTTTCACTCCTAATATACTTTCTCATTAATTTTAAATGGACTCCTAATTCCCTACTAGAAACAAAACTGGGACCATTTTCGCTAGATTCCCAATACTCACCCTTAATCTGGCCTAAAGATACTAACCTTTCTCAGCAACAAACACCATCGGATTAATCATATGAACATGTGATCAATCCAACAGTATATGTCTATTTGAATTTAGTTAAATTCACTCTGATGTTCATAAATAAAATTCAGTCACATGAACCGTTTCGATCATACAAAAGCAAATCCAAGAAAAATCTAAATTGTGTAACGTGAATGTTTCTATAAAATTGTCAAAGCATAGTGCATAACAAAATGCCTTCCATGTTACACCCCCGCCCACATTTTTGCACAATGACCAATAAGCATACCACCAAGGTCGACACAAGTTGCTGGGATCCCCCTGGATGTATTGCAATCAAAAGTGTAAATCAAATTGAAATATTATCATCGTCATCATGAAAGCCTTGTCCCAACTATATTGTGATCTGCTACATGAATTCTGTGTCTCCATTCCGATCTATCCTAAGCCAAATCCTTGGATAAAGGAGGGTTGAATTAGGAAGGTTGACAGTCAATATAAACCTTTTTGTTACAACCCAAACATGAATTCTTACTGAAATATCTTTTCATGAAGTTGATGTGGACACTTGAGAATATCCTAAAATCCATTTTTGCTAGGGTTGGAGCTTGATCTCATAACTGTGCATTTTTATGATAATAAATCCAACAGCGAATATGAGTTGGATGATTCTTAAATTGGGACGAGTCCTGCTTAATGAGAGTACCATGTGTGAAGCGGTTGAATTGATCCGTATAGGCTTCACTGCACATAAGAAAGTGGGGTCCATTGAAAGTTGTATCAATCTAAGATTGAAATTAGTTTAACCATGCATGACTTACAGCTTGCCAGTACATGTCACACGACTGCACTCCTATGATTATAGGCTTCCCATTCATAATCTAAATTTATGAATTAGATTGTTAAGGGTAAAACTGTTAGCATGCTTGAGCATTTCTGACAAAACGAGAAAGTCATAGGTAGAAAAATTTGTCCTCTGTCATTTGACCCTAAGTCAATGAAGTCTTAAATAAATAAAAATGCGGAGGGGCCTTTTGAGGTTAACTGAAAATACAGGAGCCTTCACGTAAAATCCCATTTTCCAAATGTGTCATCTCATATATGTAGTTTCTTGTTGTGCGGGTGGAGGTGGGGCCGCGCACTGCTCCTTATGAGGCAACATGAGAATCTAATGCACAATGGCCGGAGCAGTATCTAAGGAACCCTTTAATGTAGAAAGGGAAGTTCACTGCCCAAAATGATGAAGCAGAAGTATCTTTATGCCTATAGAGGATATGCATTGGGAATGAAGAAGTTTTGCAAACTTCCTTGTATGTGAAATCACATGATAACTCCAACATTTAGTAGTAACTAATGTTACTGATCCTTAAAGGGAGAAAAAACAGATTGTATTATTTCATTATTATTGTTTGCACTGGAATTTATGAAAGCATAAGGAATTTAAAATATAAAATTCTGTCCCAATGAAGTGGCCACAAAGTTTTCATGTTTCTAGAAGCCGCATAAAATGAATAGCCAAAAGCACATGCCGACCCTCTTCAAAAAAATAATATTAACAAAAAATGAAGTTTAGAACTTTAACAAGAAAAAAATTACCTGCATCAGAATCAAAGCAACAGCTTCTCCGGCAGGTGCAAGGAAGCCAAATTGTGATGGGAATATGGTAGCCAAAATTACCACCATTGCTGTTATGCATTGAAGGCTGCCTCCATTAAATCCTAAAAATTTTGTGAGGTAAGTAGAAAACTTGCATATAGCTAGAGATACGGCAAGAGCTATTGTCGTCTGTGACACGGGAAGCTTGGTTCTGGCCTCAGGTTCCATATCTGTTGCATCTGCAAAAGTTATTATTTCCTTTCAGCGAGTCAGAATGCATTAAGACAGATGATACAAACTATTAGATAATTTAAGAAATAGGTGATATATACTATTAGATAATTTAAGGGTCACCAAAAAGCAAAATGGGTCGCATAAGAACTAGACAGAGGAACACACTAACTTTGTAATAAGCAGATAAAAATTGAATTTGAAAAAATCAGGTCCTGAAAGGGATCTTACCTATTGACACTAGATCAAGACATGAATAAAAAAGGAGGGCTAAAATAATTAATAATGATTACCATGGATCTCTCTGCATAATAAATGCAGTAAGTCGCACAATTTCTTTTAACGCACACTATGATCTTATCCTGATACTTGATAGAGCGAAGAAAGAGTTGAAATACAATTGATCAAAACCTTGCGGGCCTTCTTGCTCAAATTGCTCTGTGAAAGCTTCGGCCAACTTAAAATTGTGACCCAACTCAATCAATAGAAATAATCAAGAAGAAACAAGAAATGCAATAGTAGTGCTTGATCACTTACATGATACTCGATGCAAATATGATGATGAGATGAGGAAGATGATCAAGCCCGTGCCCAAGCAAAGCGTAGCATACCTTTTCTCTCTCTTTCCTTCTCTTTCTCTCTCTTGCCATGTGAGTGTGTAATATGGGTTGGGCGTGTGAGGGTGTGGGGTTTATAGACTTTGATGGCTTCCTTTCCTAATTCCATTAAGTTTCCTAATCACTAAAGGAGAGCTTGGTTCACTTATGGATTCCTCTAAACCACATTCTACTAATTTCTAATCACCAACTAAGCACACATAAGGTTGGTCATTCCTTTATGGTGGTTCCTTAGGGGTTACTAACACTTACACATAATGGGTACCACTCCATACCACCCATGCACTAGGCCGCTCCCCTCTATGTATGCATGTCCATTGATGATTGTTATTTTAATTACATGATGCATGTTAATCATGTGAAAGCAATTACATGTGGGGCCCTATTAATTCTGATTAATCATAATTAATGGAAAATTAAGTCCAGATAGAATGTGTAAGATGCATGACATGTCAGGATGCACTAATTATCTTAGTTATTTACTAAATACGCAAAGTGGGGTCCACATGAGCACACATAACAGCATACTATCAAATTATCATAAACTTAAACTACACAAGTACACAAAATTGAACATAATCAGGTTACTGATATTAAGTAATAATTTAACTAGTAAATGCCGACTCCAGCATAGTTGAGATAAGGTTTTGATGATGAATTTAACTGGTAAATAAGGGTTTGGGTCCTCACTGTTTCGAAGGTACGTTACGCAATAAGTTCGGTATTGGGGATGTGGTCCTTTCAATGGTTGCATGTGAAAGTTCAAGCTAGAAACCTATCGAGCAATAGAGTGATCAAGTGTGCAACTCAAAGCATGTAGCAATGTGATATCACTTCAAATGAGAGGTGAATCACAAACAAGGTAAGCGATAGCACATGTGAAGGAAACTAAGCATGCCAATCTCATAAAAGATATGCCAATAAGAAAAGAATCAAAAAGAGATGGACACACCAACTTTATAGTGGTTCGGCCAACATGACCTACATCCACTCCCGTTCTGACCATTCCCTTGGTCTATGGTATTCACTATTTGAGGTTTACAAAATGGCTCACCTCAAACCAATTACATCTAAGATTTTTTGATACATTGGTTCGATCACTAAGGTCTAATCCACCAACCTATTTGTTTATAGTAGTTCGATCACAAAGGTCTAACCCACTTTACAGTGCATATGAATTTGAAAATAAAAGAAGAATGCCTACCTCTAGATAAAAAAGATGCATGGAGCATGTTCCTTGATGCTCGGAACCGAAACTCCAAGCTTTAGACTCCTTGCTTTGCTCCTTCGGTGTTGATGATGCTCCAATAAGTGCTCAACCAAGAGGAAAGGAGGGTCTAAGTCTAGGGTGAGGCTTGAAGATTACCCTAGAGGAGTGATTCCGCTAATCACACTTAATTAGAGCTTTGAATGCTCTTGAATATGCCTATGGAGAGCCTAAGTGTGAGTGGAATTGGGTTTTAAGAGCTCTAGAGGGTTGTTACTTACTAGGAAATTTGTGTTGAAAGAGAGTTCTCAAAATCTCAAAAGATACAACCATTGAAATGAGCTCAGGTTTATATAGAGGAGCTCTCAACGGCTAGTTTACTAGCCGTGTACTATATACGGCTAGCTGTCAAACCCCAACGGCTAGTTTGACAGACAATCAAAGGGGGGGCAATTTGCACAGCGGTTGGCTCATGGTTAGCCGTGGAGGATATACGGTTAGCCGAGAGCTAACTGTAACTCAAAGTTGCTGAATATGTTCAATTCTGGAAAAGCAACCATGAGTTGACCGAAAGGCTTTTACGATTGGCTTACGGTGACCTTACGGTTAACCATAATAGGGATTATGGTTAGCCGTCAGTTGACCGCAGTTCAAATGGTGAAAAATCACCATTTTGCAAAAGCAACCATATCAGGCCCTTGATGGCATCAATTTGAGGAGTGGTGAGATAATGGGCACCATGACAGGTCCAAGCCCAATGCCCAGCTAGTGGAACTCTAATCTGCTCGGCCATATCCTCACATGGATGTAGATAGGATAGTTAAACCTTCCCTCTTTAGAAGATTACACCAGTTGTACCATTACTTGTAACATTCCTTGTATAGAAAATTGCATTGATTGTATTTTTTCCTTGATTGGCAGTTGGCACAAATAGCAACATACATATCGGTGTCGACCAGAAGGACACACTAAAATTCCAAAAATTCTCTCTTCTTTCTTGTCCTTCGTGTGTTATTGTGAAGTGAACGTTAATTATAAAGGAGTTCGCAAACTTCAACATGAATTACAAAGGATTCAATTGGGAAGCCTACTTGGTGTGCAAGTTGAGAAAGGAAAGGAAACTAGTTCATTGGTCACCTCCTCTTGATGGCATGTAAGACTTTAATGTAGATGGAGTGGCTAGAGATAAACCAGGGCCAAACGGGTATTAAAGGAGTGCTTCGCAAGCATAAGGGTGATGTTTTTCTAACGTTATCTAAGAATGTAGGCACCTCGGAGTCCAATGAAGCTAAGGTAACTAGAACCGATTTGAATATTTTTTAGTTCTTTCCAAGGAAAACTGATTGTGGCGAGTGATTCAACAAAAGCAGTGCCGCGAGTTTCGCAACTCGGGCCGAAGCCATGAAGATTTCAACTCTATTTGAATGAGATTAAGGAGCCGACTTCTTATTTGATATGTTTTTTCATCATGAGGTCAAGTTGGCCAATAGCATGGTGGATGCTTTAGCTAAACAAGGGGAAGGATAGAGTTTTTATTTGGACGGCTTAAACCAAACCAAACCAAGCCTTTTCCCACTAGGTGGGGTCGGCTATATGGATTTAACGACGCCAATCAAATCTGTTTAGGGCCATGTCTTCCGTTAGATCCATGTAGGCAAGGTCATATTTAATAGTTTCTTTCCAACTTCTCTTGGGTCTCCCTCTCCCTTTCCTACTCCTGACAATCTTCATGCTTTCACACCTTTTAACAGGTGCCTCCGTTGGACGCCTTCTAACATGGCCGAACCATTTCAGTTGATTTTCTCTCATTTTATCTTCAATCGGTGTTATTCCTACTTTGCCCCTAATCTCCTCATTCCTAATCCTATCTCTCCTTGTGATCCCGCACATTCATCTTAGCATTCTCATCTCCGCAACTACCATCTTCTTAACATGATTATGCTTTACTGCCCAACACTCTGATCCATATAACAACGCTGGGTGTACCGCCACCTTATAATACTTTCCTTTAACCTTGAGGGGGACTTTCCAATTACACAAGACGCCCGAAGCACTCCTCCATTTGGTCCACCCGGCCTGAATCCTGTAACTTACATCAGTACCAATCCCTCCATCCTATTGCACCATAGATTCAAGGTATCTAAAGTTTTCTTTCTCTACAATCTTTTGTGCGCCCAAACTTACTTCTATGTTACCAGTGCCGTGATCTATTTTATTTGGACGGCATATGTTATGTAATTTCTTTGTGGGGGTTAATGCTCTTCCACGCCTGTTTTTCTTTCTTGTTAGATGTTTAATGAGGTTATTTCCTTTATAATAAAATATTTTGTACCAATAAAAAAAATTATAAAAGCTATGATAACCTCCATTTCAGATGACTGGAGTTGGTATCACCTCTGCATGTTTGCTTGCATGAGGGGTGGAGTGAAATAAAATTGGTAAAATCAAGAGAAAAAGAAAGATGAAGGGGTTGAAAGTAAGAAATGACAAAATGTTCGCCCTCTCCTGATGCAGGCCCTAGGGTTAGGGCTTGTGGGGAAAGTGCTAAAAGCACAATGGATGCCGATGTACGTGTCCGAAGACACAATCAATCTCCGCAGAGATAATAAACAAGGACGCACCTCTATGGGAAAACCCAATTTCATTAATCAACAACTATGAGAAATAATTCTCTACAATGCCATATACATAGTAAAAGTAAACTTAAGCCTTAAGAAACCTAATAAAACTAGGAAACTAAATAATATAGGAAATCTAATCCTAATAACAATATTTAAAGAAACTATTGACATAAAAATAAATCCTAAATCTATGTGGGCCCTACACATGTGGCCATGAGGTCTACGTTGCATCATTCTCCCCCACTTGAAAAAGAACTCGACCTCGAGTTCGGAAAATGGCCACCTGGATCAAAGATCAATCTGACGAACTTTCGATTTGTCGGTCGGTCTATAACTTCTTGGCACAGCTTCATGCATAATTGCGTTTGATGGCTGAAATATGTGTTGATGTGCCTTACTTGTAAAACATGTACCATCAAATCAAAAGCTCTGACTATCCGCTGGTCATCTCCCAGTTGACATAGTTGATCCCGAAAGACAAAATCAATAGGAAAATTAATGTGGGGAATATCAATAACTTTCGCTTCATCACTTGGTATTTGCACTTCGGAATTATTAGTACTCATAGGAGAAATTTCAAGGCCAACTGTAGATATGGAATTTTCTGTGTGTAACTCTAGCTGATCGGTTTGCATATCTGCTGGCATTAGTCCCTCAACACAGTCTGTTAGGTGTGGCGACTTTGCTTCGTGAGAAGTAACTTCCATTAGATTAGACTGTTTAAGCATCCGCTCCACACGAATTACTTTCCAAAATGCTTCATACATATCGTTACATTCCTTCTCCACATTCATCAATATACTTGGTCTCAGACCGTTGAGAAAGTGATTGAAATCAAGTGCATCTCCCAATTCACATAAATAATGTAGCCTTTCAAATTTATAAGCATATTCCTCGACAGATAATTTTCCTTGTGTCAAAGTAATATATTGCTCAAAGCAGTCTTTATTTGTATAATATCTTTTCCCATATCTGATTGTATATGTCATCCTTTTAGCCCTCTTGTTGATTTCTATAAGCTCTTTGCTAGCTTCTGTAAGCCTTCTATTTATTTCAAGAAGTTGCAATTCCATCTTGTCTGACAATGCCATATTAACTTGATGCAAAGGCTGAAAAAATTAATGCGCTTCAAAACTAAAATCAAACTAACAAGATGTGTAAATCTGCTTTCAATGATCACGTTGGTGAAAACGGATCGAAAATCTAATGGCTAATGGCGAATGGCTACAATATTGCGGAAACAAAATCCAATGGTTAATCTTGATCAAATTTGGCCCTTTACTTCTCTGCTGATATTAGAAGTGGTATGGACTGGGTCGAAACTAGAATCGGACTGACCTGAACCAAACCTGGCAGTGACTTGAAATTGGGCCCAAACTCAAAAGCAAGCCCACGTGAGGACGCTTCGGCCTTCGTGTCGAGCGAGAAGGGGAAAAAAAGGGGTTCGCCCCCTTTTTTTTTTTGGGAAAAAAGCAGTATACCTACCTGTACTTTGGGCTTTTTGCAGAATGCACCTTGTACTTTGGTATTTTGGACTAAACCCACCTGTAGTTTTAGTTGACATGCAAATACAAACGGCCGTGACGGAATATAGGAAATGGCGAATTTACCCCTCCCTATATAAGATGTTGAGCTCTGCTCTGTTGCTCCTCTGCGCGGTCGATTTCCTAGGGTTTCCTCCATTTATAGGGTTTCAATCTTTGCTGCTTCTCATCTCTTCAAAACCCCACCTCCATCTCCATGTCTCCTCTCCTCCATTCCTCTTAAACCCTTCTGTAGCTTGACCCTAAATCCTCACTCCAACCGCTTTGGAAATCCTCTGAAATGCAATCCTTTTTGGGTTTCCAGGGATGATGAAGACGATGATGGGTACGAGGACGAGGACGAGGATGACGATGAACCAAGGACATTGGTATCGAATTTGGCTTCCTTGACAAAGAAGACGACGATGATAGGACATTGGTATCTGTTTGGTGTGAACAATGCGTTTATGCAGAAAATGAATTATTTTATTTTATTTTATTTTTTGCATTTTTGGATCTTGGGGAACGTGGGAAACCACTTTACCTCAGAACCCATTTTTATTGAAAGTGGACAAAGAGAAAGATCGTTGCTTTCCCCTTAAAGCGACATGATTAGTGGTGATTTGAGGAAATAATGGGTTATGTGTGCTGTCTTCATATGTACCTGCAAGAGTAATGAGACTTTTCACATTGCTCGCTTTGCCTGATGAGTACACTACTACATTGACCAAAATCTAGGCTTGGAAATTAAGCAAGCTAGCCCTAATGACGGGGACATCGATCTGCATGCAACACATTGCTGTGTGTTGGCGAGTAAGTAGGCTAAACAGAAGTGCTGGATCTAGAAGGAGAGATGAGGGAGAATCATCTTTTGGGTCTATTTTTCAAATGTTCTTTTCACCCCTGTTTTTTTCAACCCTGGTTAAGGGTTTTCTGCATCAGCTCTGAACTCACTCAACTGGGAGTGAAGACAAGCACATGAAGCTTTTCTGCACACAACATGAGAAACAGAAAAAATGAAGGAGAGATGGGGAAACCTCCAATGCAATTAAGGAGATATGGGGAGAGAGGAGATGGAAGCGCAGATTGGAGATTTTTTGGATCTGTGGGTCAGAGAGAGGGAGTGCAGATGAGAGAGGGAGAGTTGCAGATGGATTAGGTTCAGGAATTTGGAAAGGGGGGAATTGAGGAAAAAAAAAAAAAAGCGAGCCCTAGGATTTTTTCTCCCCAGGGGCAAATAAGTCTTTTTGGGAGAGTAATTTGGTGCCAGGATGCACCAGACACCATTTATATAACCTACGCCGTTAATACTAACAGAATCCATCCATTTTGCATGTTAACTAAAACTACAGGTAGGTTTAGTCCAAAATACCAAAGTATAGGGGGCACTCTGCAAAACGGCCAAAGTCCAGGTAGGTATAATGCTTTTTTTCCCTTTTTTTTTAGTCTCTCTGTTGCAGCTTCGTCCAAATAGTGAAAGGAGAAGAGATGGGCAATGGGAGGTGCCGACGATGGCGACAGAGGCAACGGTGGGCTCCAACGATAGGGATCTGGATCGCCTGAAGACGGAGAGAGCCCGATGGTGGTGGCGATCGTGCGAGGATGGCTGGACCAAAGCGATGGTGAACGATAGACCTCGTCCTCCCTTTTACTCTTCGCTTTTTGTTCTTCGTCTGTCTCTTCTTTTGTCTGCTCTTTCGCTCTCTTTTTTTTTTTCCTCTGGTTGGGGTGATTTGAGGGTAGCAGCTGGGGAATGGGGGAAGTTTGGGTTTGGCTGTGATTCAGGAGGTCGGCAGGAGATGGAGATGTGGATGCAATGGGGTTTTGGACACCTATCGAATCAGGGAGATTACTGGGTTTTCGGCAGGGAAGAGGATGGGTGATGGAATGGTTTCGGCAGGGAAGGATGGGAGATTGAATGGTTTTCGGCTGGGTGCAAGTCTGGAAGTGGGCGGCTATGGTCTGGGATTCTCGGACGGGGAGGGATTTTCGATGGGAAGGGACGGTGATGGTGTACGAAGGTAGGGATGGGGATAAGGGTAACACGCCAACGATCGATGAATCGTTTGGCTTTGATACTAATTGATGCAGGCCCTAGGGTTAGGGCTTGTGGGGAAAGTGCTAAAAGCACAATGGGTGTCGAAGCACATGTCCGAAGACACAATCAATCTCCGCAGAGATAATAAATAAGGACGCACCTCTATGGGAAAATCCAATTTCATTAATCAACAACTCTGAGAAATAATTCTCTACAATGCCATATAAATAGTTAAAAGTAAACTTAAGCCTTAAGAAACCTAATAAAACTAGGAAACTAAATAATATACGAAATCTAATCCTAATAACAATATTTAAAGAAACTATTGACATAAAAATAAATCCTAAATCTATGTGGGCCCTACACATGTGGCCATGAGGTCTACGTTGCATCATCTCCTTTTTGTCATTTAGTGCCTTTTAAGAGTACTTCTTTTTCTTTTTTTTTTTTTTTCCACTTAGTGCCTCTTACTTTCAACCCCCTCATCTTTCTTTTTCACTTGATTTGACCCTTAATTTTATTCCACTCCACCCCTTATGCAAATGAACATGCCCCAAAGGTGTTAGAGGTGAAAATCAAACTTTATAGTTTATATTCAAATTTCAGTTACTTCAAAAGTTGAAATTGTTATTTGACTAGAAATCATAAGTAACTCTATACTTGAACAAATTTCTTGCTGATAAGAAATGAAGAAAGAACTTTGGATAAGCATGATAACAGTCATAACTCACAAGGATAACAAGACAACCATTATGTAACAATGTATCTGCCACAATGCTAGTAAAAAACATCAGGATAATATGACGAACTTTACACACCTGTGCTTGATAATGAAGCCTCAGGAGGAATTTTGGATGCTAATGCAAATAGCGTTGTGAAATATATGGCACAAATAACATTATCTACCGCTATTCCCGCCGCCATAACTGATGGAGAAACACCAAGAGCCTCTGAGACAGCCACATAATTGACCGCTTTTGTCCACAAATCAAAGAACAAGTACTATTAGTGCATGTTATAAAACATTAAACATAAAGAATCCAGTAGGCTCCTATCAGTCTAATGAATCTTACTGATTATGAGATTCAGACATTTGGCCTACTAAGCAAACTGTATTTCTTTCTTTCATGGATTACATTTATCATTACTCAAATGGTTGGAAAGGACTCAAGGAGTAAATGGTTGGAAAGGAGAATTCCCATCAAAAGTGAATACATAAATGTCAGCAGACCATCTCTTAATGCATCAGTCCTTAGCCCAGGAGATAGTCACTTTTCTTGATCATTTTATTATTGCACACTCCTTGCCTCGAACCATTGCGGTAATCTCTCAAAGTATGGCCATTGGGTTTTTAGTAACTTGGGATTTGTGGGGATTTTACTGGTTTAAAAAAAAATTATGAATATTTTAATGGTGGTAATTGTTTGCCCCTTTTGGAAGAGCATAACAATAGAATCTTCCAGAACAAAGAGGAATGCATCTGCATATGGCAAATTTCTACAATGCATCATTTCTTGTGTATTGGCTTTTGAAATCTACGCTTTACAAGGGACACCTATTATTCTATTAAGAAGGCTAAGTCCCACATAATAGAAAGAATGGTTTTTAAACCACTATGGATTCAATCGCCCCCAACTATATTCATATTTGTACAAGACTCAGGCAAGTCCTATAGGTCTCAGTAGAGTCCTATAGTACTCGCCCAAGTCTTATAATAAATATTCATACTGGCTGAGTTGGCACTATATGCCAATTTGGATAGACAAAACACCAAATCTAAGACCTTTTCTTCTTCTTCTTCTTCTTCTTCTTCTTCTTTCTTTTTTTATTTTTATTTTTTTTATTTTATTATTATTATTATTTTTGGATTGTGGGAGCGGGGGAGGACGGGGGACTCTTAAACAAGGTTATGAAAAGACTTTCAAGATCAAAATCTTTTTTTTTTTTTTTTTTTTTGTTGCAAAATCCAAGGCTTAGAAGATCAATGTTACTATTTTCTTACTAAACATTGGAAAAGTAAAAGATAAACCTCAAAACTTATCATGCCCTCCTATAACTACTTATCAAGTCCTCAAATTCTACAATCATAGGACATTAATTTTCATTTTTTATTTTTTATAAATTTTCAAATTTTAAATCATTTTTCTGGTTTTAAATGAGACTCACTCTCAGCCAGATCGGCCGTAATAACTTTGACTCAAGGGTGGCTGAGTCACACCACTAGTCCAAGTTTCAGAATCTTGATAGGAAGCAAACCACCAAGTGGTTCAGCACTATAGGATCCTGAAGCTTTTGTTATCGTTCAAGGAATCTTGTTTAGCAGATGTGAGATGAATCATGGAAGATAATTTAGGAGTGGCGGCACATGTTTTCCTGGGCCTGATTGACAATGTGAATTGTACAGTTGCAAAACTCCATGCCTTGATAATTGGACTACACATTCCTTAGGCCAGTTCATTCACTTCATTGCATTCACAGTGATCATATGTTCTTTATCCATGACACCCAGTATAACTGTATGTGCCAAAGATTACCCTCATTTGCTGGATATGATAGTGGTGCTGGTTCCGCTTCAGCACAGATACTTGGAGGGTACAATTTTGGTTTATTTTATGGTACTAAGTCCACTATTTTTCATATAGTCATATAGTTCTCTTACTTCTCTGTGTAGGAATCAAAGAAATGAATGTAAGAACGCATAATTTCATTGAACACAGAAATATGGTCTAAAGAAGAAAAGCAATACTTTCTATAAACATCTGAATATAATGTATGAAATATCATGTAATGGATAGGACACCCATATCCAGGTTCTAAAATTCAAAAGGAACAGTGTTATATTCTCGAAACCCAGCATCATGCATGTATATGTTTCCTTATGATCATAGTTCTTTTATGGTGTGACTCAGTGTATGTTTCTTGGGTTATCCATTAGAATTAAGGATTTTGTAGCAGTAGAGTTTTCGTGCTTTGATAATTGAAATACACATTTCTAAGCCCATCTCTTTTCTTGAACCATTTCATATGTGTCTCCTATGAAATGTATCAAGGTGCAATGCCTTACCATTAATGCAGGGGAGTTCCAACCATCCATCTATACCACGCATCAATCCAAGGATTTCGTATAGGAAAAGCTTACCAAAATCAAATTGATTATATTATGTTAACCATCGAATCAACAGCCTATAAGAGTGCATAGGAAAGACTGATTACAACAGAAGAAAATTCTAATCATCTCACACGACCTCTAATATGATTGTATCATCTTAGATTTGTTGTGTCTATAGATATTGACAAGTCAAATTTGGATGGTTAGGATAATCTGGTCAGTGTGATTTTCACATGGTGAGTTGACCAAAACAGTTGATTGGACTGGATAGACAATCCAAACTGATGATTTTCTGGTCTATGAGTTCGAATACGTGGGACTCGCTGTTGTCTTGGAGTTGCAAAGATTGTTATATTTGCAAAATCCAGTAAGTGCACCATCATTCCCCCTCCCAAAGTGAATTGGCATTGGCCCAAATTCCTATCCAATTACAGTGTATCAACTGCTACTTTGATCATGTCAAAAACGCTGTGATAGCTCCTTCGGACCAAATGGAGTTCATCACATGTCTACATGTGATTTATAGGGTGGATGGTCACACAGATGGAAGTGAAATTTAGTTTATTGCTAATTCATGAGGGGGGAAGATGATTGTGGACACTGGGTTCTTGAATGTTGAGCTACTGTATGGATTTTGGAAGTGGATCTTGCCCTACTCACACATGTATGCATTATGTATGCTTCCAAGACTTATCATGGCTATTTGGGTCAGCACACATGATACACACAATATATTAAAGAAGGGTATTGTTCCTCTTCATAGATTGTATCCACAGATTTGCAAGGTCAGCTGATCCCATAATGCACATCAGAAGAAGCTTGCAAAAAAGCAAAATAAAATGCAACAACCTTATAACTACCTCCACCAATATAACTACTCATGAGGGCTGCTGCTATCTTCCAGCTATCTTGACCAAGTGATCGCATAGGCACCAGCAGATATGCTACAGCCGTTCCAATTGTGGTTGCAACTGTTATAGTGGAACAGAAATCAAGTATAATAGGAATTTACACTAAAGAGGGAAAAAGAAGAAGAAAAAGAATAAACACCAACAGCATATTATGAGGCAACAAGAAGAAATTTATGCAATCTGTATTGTATGTTCCAAAGGGGTATAAAATGGAGTTTGGTATTAACTTTTGGATGTTGACATGACTAACAAGGAATGAAAAACTAACAAACACCAAGGAGATTTATACAGAATAGGTTTTAAAGAGGAAAGAAAAGGTCAAATAAAATAAAAAAAACTAGTTCCTGCATGCAAAATAGAGATTTCCCCATAAAAGAAGTACAAAAAATATGATGCAGGATAGGTGAGGACTCGATTTCTATAATTAGTTTATGATCTTATATTTACATGAGCAGAATAACATCGAAACTGAGATTGGTATAAAGCGAGAGAGAGAGAGAGAGAGAGAGAGAGAGAGAGAGAAAAGGGAATGGAGTTTGCCCTTGAAATTACAGATTCTTCTCTTTTCTGGCTAATCAATTGTACCAAAAACTGAAACATCCCATGCCTCCCTGTTTAGATGACTAATTCATTAAAAGATAGAAACCACTGGAGCCAAATCTTGGTAAGATTAATAAAATGGAGGAGATATATGATGCTTGATCTAAGAAACAGTCTCGACCAGCAATGGTAAGGATAGAGCCCACATTATAGCAATCAATCGGTCACTTGATTCAGTGGGCCCCTACAAAGAATCTCTCCAAATAATGTGATCCTTACCACCAGTGGCACCCTACTAGCACTAATAATGGGCATTTCCCTGTAATAAATGAACTATAGTAGAGACAAAAATGAGAACTTCTCTAATATTCTATATACCAGATCCAAGCAAGAAGACCACCAGCAGTGTGCCAGTAGACCGAAAGATGCGACGCAGATCGGCCTTGAAGAGTAGCAAAGGAACTGCCACAGGAAGTAGAAAGTCCATGACAACAGAATATGCAGGGGCTTCAAAGGGTAGTATCCCAAGATTACTGGCTACAAGACCCACCAGAATGCTAACTATGGCTGCACTCAACATGCTCCCAATTGCAGTCCTCTCCGACCTGCCATTATCATTCCTATCACAAACTCCAAAGAAGAAGAGCTTGGGGCATATTTGGGTGTAATAATTTTATGCAGCATTTTATTTCCACAGCTGTTGCATATCCCTTATTATAAATGTTAATAACGAGTAACACCAAAAGCTCGAGCCGTTAGTGAACGGCATAACAATCTATATCAACACCCACCCAAAAGCTTGAGTTGTTAGTGAACGGCATAACAATCTATATGAACACCCAACCAAAAGCTTGAGCTGTTAGTGAACGGCATAACAATTTATATCAACAATAAAATGACGGAGATTTTCACCTGTGGAAAGTCTGTATAGACTCCCCAGCATGAAACCCAATCTCCTGGATTAATACAGAGGTGGGCTCCTGCATTTAAGCAGGAGATTGGTTTTCATGCACAGATGAGACAATCACCATACAAAAATTGTTGTAAGACATTATTTTCTGCAGTTTTTATTATCTGTTGCGCCAAAACAAATTTTATAGCTAAAATGTGTAACTCTCTACCACATTAGAAACCACCACAGGGCATGGTTTTCAATTCCTAGGATCTGAATCTGGTAGAAAATGAATCAACCTCATAAAATGAAAACCTTGGAAGATATTTTGAAAATTGAAACTGAATACTCTATTTTCTACAGTTCCAGTTCCCATCTTTTGGTGCAGGCTAAAGATTTTCAACAATCAAACAATGAAATATATCTCTACTTGTTAGACCCAAATATGCTTTCCACAAAAATTGTATCTTGACAAATGAACAACAAAAAAATCACATCTATTTTCAATGGAAAATGTGAGACACAAACGCACCCAACCCACCCTCAGGCCCTCTTTGGGTGCATAGAATTCCCCAGTAAGTATTTCTAAAAGTGGGTAAGATTGAATGAATACCAGATTCCGAAAGCTGCAATGGAGAAGAGAGAGGCCCACATTCCCCAGTGGTCCTGCGGAGAGATGAGAGGAGCTGATGATGATGATGCTGAGAATATATTGAAATGTGCTCTCGTCTTTACGTTGCGATTGGATTTGTTGGGGTGTTGAGAAATGGAAGCATGGATTTTAGGGTTTGGTGCTGGTGAGAGTGTTGGCAGATGGAGCGAGGAAAGATTTGATCTTTTGAAGGTTGGGAATGGGAATGGCGAGCAGAGAGGAGAGGAACAAAAAGACGACGACGACGCCATGAGTAGAAAGATTTGAGAGAGCGTTTGAATGGATATTTTTGAATCCAAATGACTGCAGGAATGGAATCGAGAGAGCGTTTGGATGGATATTTCGGAATCGAAATGGAAATGGAATGGAATCAGTGGCTTTTGGAATCAGTGGCTTTTGCATTGACTTCTTGTTCGAATCCAATCAAAACTGCTACTGAAGTTTGTCCATACGTTACATATGGGTTGCTTTTTATAAGAGGATTTCAAATAAGGCCTTTGAAGTGTTTTCCTTATTTCAGAAAAAGGATGCAAGTTACAAAACTTTTCAAATTTGGGGTCTAAGTTTTCAATTAAGTACGACTCCCCGACTTTTCGCCGCGACTCTTTTTCTCAATTTTTAAAATACCCAAATTACCTTTGTAGAAACAAAACCCTCCTTCACCAACGTCGTCATGGTGATCGATGGCATCTAACGTCCCAGCAATGATCCGCAACATATAGTAGTTGCCAAAAGTATGACATGGCTTTAAAATGAAGATTAAGTATAATTGTGTTCTAAACAATTGAAGAAGAAAGTCATTGTAAAATACCTTTAAATAGTCGGATGGCCTTATTGAAAAATTAGATTCTGTCTTTTTTTAAATAAGATAAAAACTTAAGGCCTTTTTGAAAGAAAAAAAAAATCTCTCCTTCAACGAAATTTACATAGTAACCAATTTACTATTTGTAAATAACACCCCCAAAACTCCTCTCAGTTTTGTTGAAAAATGACCCATCAAGCCTTTTCAATGGGTTGTTGAAATTTTAAAAAACGTAATTAAAAAAAATAAAGATCATATCACTATTTTTTTTTTATTTCTCATACTTTCTCTTTTATTGATTGAAAATATATTTTGAATAATACTGTTGTGTCATGCACTAAGCAATTTATGGAGAGCTTTCAACGATCTCAATTTGGGTTTTCTCTAGACTGTCATATGATCTAACCATCATTGATCTAGTTTAAGATATTTAGATGTGCATATCATTTGCTAGAGTTGAATCATTGGCATTTAAGGTTTTATTCCTTCTCTCTAGAGTTTGATTTTTCACGAAATTTTTTTTTTTTTTTTTTATTATCAACGACTCAACCCCAATTAAAGCAATATATCATTATTTAAGGTTATGCCATTGAACAAAAAAGGGAGGATTTCAAAAAAGTCCTTAAGTTTCAGCCTTATTTCAAAAAAGGATACAAGTTTCAAAACTTTTTAAATTAGTCCTTAAGTTTTTTAGGAAGTTTTCAATTAAGGACATCCATCTATTTAAAGTTATTTTTCGAAAAAAAGTTTCCTTTTTTTAATACCTAAATTACCTTTCATTGTAATATAACTCTTCTTCACTTCCTCTATATTCTCCTCGTTTCCCTCGCCGGTGTCCTCACGGTCCAGTATTCCTATAGTGATTGGCTACATGTAGTGGCTGCCGAAACCATGTCATGGCTTTAAATAAAGGGTAATTTGGGTATTTTTAAAATATTGAGGGAAAAAGTCACCAGAAAATACCTTTAAATGGCCGAATGTTCTTAATTAAGAATTTGCTGGAAAGCTTAGGGACTAATTTGAAAAGTTTCAAAACTTGTGTCCTTTTTTGAAATAAGGTAAAAACTTAAGGCCATATTAGAAAATTTCCCAAAAAAAAATATATCAACCTCAGTTTGCCTCTTTACACATTAAATTTCAAATTTTGTATCTTGAAAAGTTTTATAACTTGTGTCCTTTTTGAAATAAGGTAAAAAACTTAAGGCCATATTAGAAAATTTCCCAAAAAAAAAAAAAAAAAAAAAAAAACAACCTCAGTTTGCCTCTTTACACATTAAATTTCAAATTTTGGGTCTTTATTTAAGAATGGACATAAGTGTAATTTGAACAAAACTTGTCCTTGTTAGGATGTTTGAAATCTTACCTCAAAACCATGGAAGTGAGAATCTAAACATTCTTACCGTCGGTTGTGTTGTGCCACGGAATGCTAAAACTGATGCATGAACCCCACCACTTGAATCTGCATAAATCAAGTGCCAGTAACTCTACCAGTTTTTTTTTTCCTCACAAATGCAACCTAAAGGTCCAAAAAATAATGTGTGAAGAAAATGTTAAGTTCACACGTTCACACGACTTCTAATGTTACTATGGTAAAATAAAAATAAAAAAAAAAAGTGAGTTTAACATAGAGTTTAACATAGTCTAGTGTACCTGGTTCTCAAACTAATGAACCATTGCTCCTGTTCATGTTCTTGATGAAATATCACACAGGAATCAGTAAGAATTACCCAAATTTTGGAAGTAAAATGATGTTGGCGTTGCATTAATGGGTAAGAATTGATTATACGATAACAACAGTAAAGTTCTATAAAAGCGACAGGAAGAATTGCTCAAATATCACTAGTTTTTACTCCAGCTGAACTTCTGATTGGATTTCAACTTCTGAGTCTCTGTTTTATTCAAATCTCCATTGCTCCCAGTATTATTTCTGAGACATTCCGCATTCTTTAAACAAGACTAATTGCTATTTACTCTGGTGGTTGTCCCTTGACAGTTCTTTTATTCACAATATATTTGACACTCGGTCGGCCAATCGGTCCTAGTTTGAAAGGTACACATGAAATCTGAATCTGAATCTCATGGAACCTACCATTTATGAGCTAAGCCACAAAATCGTTTGTCATCCAAATGATCCCAAACATCCAAACAGAATATTTTGGTTCACTTAATATGGACTTGTAAATTCTAATCATCCATCAGTAGCCACAGAAATCCACCAATCTAAGGTAGGATCATCTTATCGATGTCGCATTTGTGGCCTACCATTTATGGCCTTTCAATGAAAAAACCTACTACATGAACATCCAAATCTCATGTATGTATCACATATTTACATAGAAATAGATTATAGCGGATAATAAAAATCACTAATATACATACATACATACATACATATATATAAATATATATATATATATATATATATATATGTGAACAAGTTTGCTCTGCAAAACTGTGCAATTCAACACATCCTATATACAATTATATTTTCATCATCATAAAAGTCTTGCCCCAATTATGTTTGGCAGATGCAACTAAGTAATCTTACATATAAAAAACATGACAAAGTAGCACCAAAAGGCTCATAAAATATCAACCAGTAGCACCTAAGAATACAAGCAAATACATAAATCACATGGACAATGAGCGTGGTTAGGACAATCTTTGGAACAGTTACATAAATTTAAGAACCATTACTCCAAATGCAATACCAATAAACGTTGCAATTGCAATTCCAAATATGCCAGCAAGAATTCCAGGAACTATCAAAGAGCTCCATCCTTTAGCTGTGGCCATTCCACATGCTGTTGTGGGGCCTCCGACATTAGCGTTTGAAGCCACCAGCAACAGCTTCTGATCAAAACGAAGGAGTTTCCCGACTCCAAGGATGAAAGAAAGATGGACAGCTACCTGGATAAAAGCAAATGCAAAAATTCCGGGTGCTGTATTGATGACATTCCATATGCTCCCATTTGCACCCACCACAGCAAAAAAGACCTGTAGTACTCATGTTCCAGGAGCCCAAATAACTAGATTAGAAGAGGAGCAAACTGCAATTAAAAAAAATACAAAATGTTTCTTCTCAATATGTCTGCTCGTGATCATTAAATGTCTTTTAAGCAATCAAAAGTGTCGATCTCTAAACTGGAATGAACAGAAGGCTAAAATGTAAGGTCATCATGAGCGCAGCAAAAGGTTACATTGAAGACTGCAATGGCCTATGCAACAAAATCCACAGCTGTTCTAAGAAATAGTTAACATTCAGCCAACATGGGTTTTGCAAAAGAAATATCACTGAACTGGATATACCTGCATCAAAATTAAAGCAATGGCCTCTCCAGTTGGTGCAAGGTAGCCAAACTGTGCTGGGAAAATGGTTGCCAGAACAACCACAATTGCCGTTACAGCAGGAAGGATACCTCCCTTAAGCCCTAACTTTGTGAGGTAAGAGGCAATCTTGCAAATGGCAAAAGCAGTTGCTAGTGCTGTAGCAGTTTGTAATACAGGAAGCTTGTTTGAAGACTGAGTTTCTGTATCGACTGGACTATCTGCAGAATTACAATTTCTTTCAAATGAAAAATAATATAATAATATAACTACATTACATACTATAATGTTTGTTTTTGGAAAGTATGAATTAGATGGACTATTAAGTTGGGAGTTGGACTCGGACCATCAAAAACTTCATTAGAACTTTATTAAGTAAATGTGTAAATAGGTCATAAAGGGGAAAGCTGGTTGGGGTTGCTAAAATCTGAATCCAAGCTGGGATTTATAGACTAGAATACTTCAGATCGTTACCAAGCCTGCCCCAATAGGGGTGGGTCCAGACGGATTGCTCAAATAACCCAATCCATTGCCATCCCTAGATAATAATGGATGACCCTTTAGGTACAGGAGTTAGCCATTAGGAATAAGGTTAACTATAATAGAAGGCACAGCACCGAAAAATTACTGAAGTAAGCTTAATGCTTGATGTGGCAACAAGTTCACCTCTCCATTGGCCTCGTGATGGACTTGTTAGCCTCTTCATTAGCCAACAATTTGGTTCTTTCACCAAGTTTATGCAATAAACATGAGGTTACAGAAACTGATTTCATACAACTAAATATTCTCAATTTATCTCTCACTAGCATATGGAATAGAACATTAAGGAATAAGGGTGCAAATGATTGTGCAATCTGTTCAAGTCTAATGAACTGGAATTATATCTGACCATGCAGACCTTGTTTCATTGTAGTATTTAGTAGCTTTCCTTAGGCTTACGGTAATTGTTATCTTTTTTCAACATGTAGATATAAGGGAAATGATGATACTTCACCTGGAGGTAAATGTGTCATTCAACAAAACAAAAGTTGATATTGGCCTCTCAAAATTCTCAATATAAGGTCAAACCATAGTTCAGTTTCATTAAACAATTAAATATTACTTGACAACATTTTCAACGCTGGCTAATATTTCAGCTTATTGTTACATTAGCATGAAGGAACTTCACGTATTTAAAAAGAAAATGTAATCAAAACTTGTCAAAAAGAAAGCAATATTACTAGAAGTGAGATAATGAAAATAAAATCTTGCAGCATTGGTAAACATAAACATACATAATGTTGAAAAAAAATCATAAGAAAAGATGCACTCACCATTAGTAGATGTTGAAGCCTCCACAGGTATTCTAGATGCTAAAGCAAAAAGTGATGTAAAATACATAGCACAAATAACATTGTCTGCTGCTAATCCTGCTGCTAAAACTGATGGAGAAACACCGAGAGCCTCCGAAACAGCAACATAATTGACGGCTATGATTTTTCCACCAGACCAAAATTATTACTAGTAACAATGTTTCAAAAGAAGTACACGAGTACAAAACACACAATGTAACTAAAGAAAGAGTGACTGACATTTTTCAAATCGGAATGGAAATTTTGAAAACATTGTTTTTAAGACAGAAGACTGAATTTGATTGTAATCTTGCAAGAATAAACTAACACTAGATGTATTTTCATTAGATGGAATCTGAAGCTCTTGTGGAGCAACACTAAATGTCCTTACAAGCTAGAATTTAAGTTAATGGAGTATGACTCCATGTAAGTAACAAAATAACTCTAGATGAACTCTGTAAGAGTCAAAAAAACTATAATGATGTTAAATAGGAGGAGGCAACTAAAGGGAGTTTATAATGTGTGGATAACCAAAGGAAAATAATTAAATAGAAAGAAGCATGAGGTCCATTGAGTTCACATGTAGAAAGAATACCATTTTGGCTTTAGTCTCCTTTCTCTTTTTTATTCTTCTTGTTCTTCGTTTTCTTTTTATTTATTTATTTTTGCCTCGGCCTCTATGAATACTTCCTACTTCCTAACCATTGCTTAATTCATTCACCCCCTCTTCTTCCCACACAAATGCCCAAGAATTAAAGAAAACAGAAGGCTTTAAAATTTCACTTCCTTTTCAACTAGCAGTTCAGTTATGTTCGAGAAGGATTTGGCTGACTGGAAATTTCACATGAATTTTCCAATGAAAATCTCTTCAGCTTGTACCAACTTCATACTCATATAGGGTCCAACCTTGATGTAGTTGACTGCATCAAGGGCATGCTTTTCACAGAATAATGAAAACATTGATGTGTTTGTAATTGTGGCAGAGAGACATTAAATCTGATAAGAATGACAATGATATTGGACATAGGTCTCAAAACTAGCCCTAAAACTTTAGTCTCAAAACTATATGACACATGGGAAGCTACCATAAGTATTGCACCTAGATTTAATTTCACATTATATGATGTTTGGTTGTCATTCAAAGTTTGACATTTGTAGTATGAAGCTTGTATTTCCAAATCTGTACTCTGTAGCATTGCATCTATTCTGTAACCAACAGCGAAGAAAAATCAGTGAATGCAATTGGGTTGTTGACTCTCTCTTTAACCTAAACTCTCGAGTAGAAACCAATGAAAAGCCATTGAAGATCTATTTCATTTCAATAGTTGAAAATCAACAGATAGGAATTTGTGAATTTGTGGCTCTTGAGATTATAAATTACTGAGGCTATAAACCACTGATACTTTTTTCTTAATCTTTTTCCTTGTCAACTGATTGTTTTAGTAAGAATGAAGTGTCCACATGTGATTGATAGTTTTTTGTTGTCTCCCATTTTATCATTTTCTAGAATCTATTTAAATCACAAAGGCTTGTGCCATAGTGAATTTTCTGTCCTTAAGTTTCCATGGGAATGATGGTTTTGATTTTTTAGAATATTTATAAATAGTTTCTATGTTTTATCTCAAGCTTTAATATTGACTTCTTTTTCTGAAGAATGTCAAGCATAAATTCATATGACCAACCCATTTTCCTCAACCAATCCAGTTATCCAAAGCCTGGAACTTCATTAGCGCACTAAAAAATGACTTACTGCTTTGTAGAGGGTCCTGAAATTCTTGATTGCAATTTTCCTTCTTGAATCATCATAATATTTCTTAATTCTAATTCCTATAATTCTGTCCTTCTGTCCTGAAAGACCTCAGTAAAGTGTGAACATTGAAGGATTGTAAAGTGTGAACATTGAAGGATTGATAGAGGAATACCTGTTCACATTGGGTAGAAAGTCTTCATTTTAGTTATATATTTTAGAAAACTTAGATGTTAGTTTAGGGTAAAATACCATTACGAGGCTCAAATTTACCGTAGCTTGTAGGGATTGTTAGATGGCCATGAGACCTAAACAGAATTTCTCTCCTAGGAGATCCTTTAATATACCAAAGAAAACTGCACGCCATCTTCATATGTACTATTCCGAGAGGGCATGAATTGACTAACAATGCTAGTGGCATGGGCAAGCTTAATTGTGAAACAAAAAGTTCTCCCACAATAACCTGGAACATTGTTGGTTCACAAATGGCGTCACCATCATCTTTTCTCACCTTAATTAACTTTGAGAGGCATGTCAACAAGCTTCACAGGAAAATTTTCAGAAGAATGAAGAATATCCAACACATTTTCCATTGAGATAGATATAAGTGACAAGCTCAACTGGATAGGCCGTATATCAAGCAATGGCTAAAATGGTGTACTACTTCTTGTGGCTGTGGCAGCTCACGGGAGAGCTTTCAGTGTCGACTCCTATTTTTATCCATTGTGATAATCAGCAATGATACATATTGCCTCCAATCATGTATATCATGAGCACACCAAACACAACGAAACTGACCACCACTTCATCAAGGAGAACATTGACGATGGAAGCATTTGCACGATATTTTTAGATCAAGAGAACAATGGCCAAAAGTATGACCAAATCCTATGCTTTAACAAAAAGAAGCAAACAATTCCATATAGATACCTCCACCAATATGTCTACTCATGAGGGCGGCTGCTATCTTCCAGCTATCTTGACCAAGTGATCGCATAGGCACCAGTAGATATGCTACCACTGTTCCAATTGTTGTTGCAACTGTGTCACAACACAAAATTATTAGATAAAGGATGATTTGCCTTTAAGAAAAATGATATGGATGATTGTAAAATAGCTGAAATCGAACACAACAAATCCGACAGATCAAAGATTAAACGGAATAGAATTGAACCATAGATTGGGGCAAAATATAAAGGCGACTTGACCCATAATAATGGATGGAAAAATAATCATTAATGGATATATACAAGTAAATACAAGTATCTACTGTTTCAAAATGCAATTCAGCTGACAAGTTCTTAGTCAGAGTTATGTGTTGGATTGATTAAGATGCACAAACAATCATGGAATTAAACATAGAAGAACTCTAACAGACAAATACATAAACAAGGTAAAATCCAAAATAAAAAAAGAAAACAAGAATGAATGGTCAACATCTGAGTAATATAATACCTGATCCAAGCAAGAAGGCCAAGAGCAACATCCCTGTAGACCGCACCACTCGACGCAAGTCTGCCCGGAATAGGAGCAATGGAACAGCAATTGGAAGCAGATACTCCATGACAATTGAATACGCGGGCGCATCACAAGCAATGATCCCAAGATTACTAGCAGCAAGCCCCACCAGAGTGCTCACCAACGCCCCACTCAACGCGCTCCCAACCTTCGTCTTCTCAGACCTACAAACCCAAATCACCATAACTCACATAAAGACAATTCTTTTTAACTGCTGAATTTGATTCCAAAAGAGCGGAGAGAGAGGACCCAGAGATCCAACAAGATAAACAAACAAAAAGCAGCACAACCCCACTACTGCTGCAAATTATGACCAGATGAAGAATCTGCAATCATCTTAGGGTCTTAATTGATCAAAGGGAAAATGAATTACCAGAGGCCGAAAGCAGCAATGGAGAAGAGGGAGGTCCAAGTACCCCATTGATCGTGAGGAGAAATGAGAGGAAGAGAAGGAGATGATAATGATATGTTGAATCGAGCTGTGATTGTGGTTGATTTGGGAGAGTAAGAGAGAGAGGAGAAAGGGGTCCTGTTGGGAAATGGCAGTTGAGAAACGGTTGAGAGATGGCGCGAAAATGAGAAAGATGGGTTTTGAAATTGGGAGGGAAGAGAGCGAGACCGAGTGGTAGAGTAGAGTGAGGACGCCATGAGTAGAGAGACAGAGAGAGAGAGAGAGAGAGGATTCTTGTGTTGAAGTAGCAGAAGAAGAGCAAGTTTTTTACTGTTTTCAGCTGAAAGTAATTGAAAAGAGCATGTGAATCATCTGCATCGGTGGAGCAGGCATGTCAAACGGGGCGGGCCGTGTGGAAAAACCCTGGCACGGCCCGCTATGGGCCCGGGCTGGGCCGGCGGGCCTCCTTCAAATTTTCCCCCCCTTTTTTTTTTTTTTTTCTTATCAGTATTAAAAATAAAAATTAGAACACAAGCACGAAGAAGGACAAAAATATTTAAGTGGTTCGGTCAAACTCGACCTACTCTTGAGAAGAGAGAACCATTTGGATCTTAACTTGTTGGAGGTTTCTAAATAGGATTATATTGAAAACCTTACAATCTTTTTTAGAAAATAAAAATAAAAAATAATGAAAAAATTATATATTTACAAATTAGAATGAAGGAAAAGTAAATAATCAGATGCGTAGTTTACTAATGTATCCTGCTGGATCATAATTTTCCATTGATGTCAACTCTTGTTTCCTCTTATCTGCCAAATACTAGTCTCGTAGGCAAATACAATACTCCACTGTTTCTACGTCCACAGCACTAAAAGCATGTTCTGATGCTACAGAAGGCATTGGAATAGTCAATAGATCATGAGCCATGGCTGCCAACACCAGATAAACACTTTCTTGTTGCTTCTACCAGGCTAAAAGGTCAAAACTAGATGCATCATGCACCCGTATTACACCGACGTCAATATACGATGATAACTTCGTCACAATGTTACTTGAGCTTGAGCTGGATGCCATGCCCGTGGATATGGAAGAATACAACACATCCCACTCACCAATACTTATTTGCTGGACTTCTGAATGGCCCATACTAAGCCCAGTTGTACTCATTTGCTTACAATAAAATTGAAAAAGTGCTTGCAAATTTGCCCTTATATTTGAAAAAATATTTAAATCTATATAATTCATATTTTTATTTATTCCATCAATAAAAAAAATTGTACAGCATTTAATTTTAACCTAGGATCATAAAAAGCAGCTAAAGAAAATGTCATTGGAGCATCTTTCCAATATTTATTAAATTTTTCTTCCATATTTCTAATAGTGCTACTCAGTAAAAAATTATCTTTAAATCTATTGAATTGTAAAGTAATTTTAAAAAGCTTCATTAGATGTGGGATAATATATTCCGAAAAAAAATAATGTTGAAGTATTAAAAGCTTCTAATAAATCTCTTATATGAGCACATAACTCCTAATGTTCATCACTAATCATCAACTCTTGTGCATGAAAAGCACAAAATTCATTTAAAACAGTTTTCCGGTCAAGTGCCTTGTTTAACAAATCATACATAGAATTCCATCTATGTTCTACCCCTTTAAGCATTTTAATAGCTGATACGCCTTGCCTCGCATAAATTTGAGCATACAATTGTCTTTTCTGTGCGAATGATAAAATAAATCTAGCAATGTCTTTAATAGCATCTGTGTAACTTACAATATACTTTAAACCAACCTTTGCAAAAAGATTTAAGATGTGACATACATATCTATTTTGAAAGATATAGCTATCTATCAAAGTTGCAAGTGGCATCTGCATTTTCATTAATTCAATAGCCACTGTATTATTACTGGCATTATCTAAAGTTATAAATAAAACTTTTTCCTTAATATTATATTCATTTAGTTTTTCTAAAATAAATGTACTTATTCTAGTGCCATTGTGTGGCCATTCAAGACAGCTAAAACTAATTATACGTTTATTAATAATCCATTTTGTATCTACGTTATGTGCAGTAATACAAAGAAAACTATCACCTCCTTTAGAAGTCTACATATTTGTGGTTATGGCTATTCTACCAGGAATTTCTGTAATGTAATTTTTATATTTGTTTTCACTTCCTGCCAGAGTCTAATAGCATCATTTCTCGCTGTATTTCTTGAAATACTGTGAAATTGTGGTTAACAGTATTTCTGGACCCATTCTTCAAAAAACTCATTTTCAACAAAAGAAAATGGTAATTCGGATAACACAATCATTTTAATAAGATTTTGTCTAGCACTTTGTGCATTAAAAGAAAAAAGACTCAAATTGCTACCACTACTACCACCACCAGTAGTAGTATTTTGGGTATGTGAACTAGGCCTCTCTGTCCCTGCATCCGCCGGCTTATGTAAGGCTAAACATTTTTGCCTATGTCTTGTCAAATGGCAGTTACCCGATTTTGAATCGGCACCATAAATCTTACTACAAAATTTACGTTTTTTATTTTCAACCTTCTTTTTATTTTCAATAACATCAAACCTTATAAATATCTCCCAAACTACTGAAGTTCTATTCCTCTTGGTTAGTTTATAGGAACTCTGACGAAAGGGGGGTGGTAAATCACCTATTTCATCTTGTAATTCAATAAAATTATCTTCTACCCCTAAATTAACGAAAGAAGATTCTGTGGGAAATCTTCTAGCCATATTTCAAAAAATAAAATTTATAAATAATAATAGTAATAGTCTCTAATAGCCTTCTTTTGTGATAAATTAATATAAGAAATGGGAGAAAATGATAGTTAATATAATATAATATAAACTTATATATATATATATATGGAATCTCAAATTTAAATAATATAAATACCTCTAAAGCTTTGAAGCCCCCTTTAATCTTGTCTCTTGATGACTTGATCTTTGACCCTCCAAAAACTTTTTAGAGAGAGTGAAATAGTTGAATGCTTTGAGAGAGAGCTAGATAATGTATAAAGAGTGAGAGAGTTGTGTAAATTGGTGAGGAATAAGAATGAGAGGGTTAGGGAATTTATAGACTTTATAAAATGAAAAATGACACAAAATACCTTTTATATGACCGTTTTATAGCTATTGGGGGGGGGGGGGGGGGGGGGGGTTTTGTAAAATGGACTTTTTTTTTAAAAAAAAAAAAGAAAAAGTACACTTGGCCATTGGGTGGGCCTAGCGGGCCGGACGTTGGGCGGGCTGGCGGGCAGATTGACGGGCCGCAGGTGCCAACCCACGTGCCAGGCGTGCCTAATGGGCCCAGACGCTTGGGCCCACAAGGCCCATGTCACGGGCCGTGCCTTGTGGGTTGTGCTGTTGACCGGGCTGTTCCGGGCCACGGCCTGGCCCATTTGACACGCTTATGTGGAGCACTGAGTGGGATGTGGAACTCTACCCTAGGGCCCACTTAATTGATGATAGGGACCTTTCCACTCCCATTTTGGAAATTTACAACTTATGCTATGACTTTATGAATCACATGATGCATTTAATTCCTATGTAATCTAATGCTGACAAATGGGACCTAGATGCCATGATGGCACCAGATGTCCCCCAAATCCAGCTACTCAAAGGGCCTACCTATATTACAACCTAAAAGCTACAGAATAGTGGCTGCTGTCAAATAAATTTTAAATTGAAACAGTAATTCCTGATTATTGGAGCCTGCAACTGTGATTTATTGGTGGAAGTCAAGGAGCAGCAACAGCAACAAATATATGGTTGAGACACGTTGGATGACACTCTCTCTTTAGGATGAGTTTCGCCCCTTGAGATGAAACCCAGATGCGAAGGTTTTCAACAAAATCACCCTCATGATACAATGGCCTTCTTGTTCAGGTCCGATTGCACATGCAGTCCGAACTCTAGACTCCTTTTCGGAATGCTCAGAGAGAAAACAGAAGCACAGAAAAAAAAGAGAAGGGGAGAAATTTGTTTTCATTGTGTTCAAAAATGATGACAGAGATAGCCTTAATATATAGAGATTAGTGTTCGTTGGGTCATTAATCCTCAACGTTAAAGACCATTATGATCATTAATTCCACAACGTTAAAAACAAAATAAATCACAATGCTGTTTTAACATTTAAACCCACATTAAATATAACGTTTAAAAATCAGGTTTATAAAAATAATGATAATCCCCCTACGCTCACGGGATATACACACAGGATGGTCGTCACAGATACGTGTCCAGTTAAACGCTTTCCGAACCCTGAACCACAGGTCCAATTGGACTCGCATGCGCACATAGAGCTCATAGCAAAAGGACTTAAAAGTTCTTTAAGGTATATAGAAATGGAAAAAGTTATAAAGCTTTCTCAAGAGTTAAACCTAACCAACGTGGGATGCCATGTTTTCCAAATAGCCTGCACTACCCATATAAAGCAAAAGAACAAAAGAACAAAACATATTTTCAAGTAAAGTCAAAACAATTTTTGAATTTTTGAAACAACCAGAAAACCCAACATCTCAAAAGTTTTAAGTTCCACATGGACAAAACAGAAGACCAAATTGGAGCTTAATTACTCTTTAAAAGGCTTCAAATTCATTCACTCCAACAGCTCCACAACGTTCGATTTCATAGTGAAGGTACTGTTTCTTTCTCTGTTTATAATCTAGTTATTCATCAAGTCAATGAGTTGGAAGGTCAGGGGATGATTTTTAGGAAACCCCATCTTTGTCATCTGTATTTGCTTCTCAAAGAAAACAACCCATGTATCTTCTTTCTCATGGAAACAAGGACCAACGAACAAAATGCCCAAATGATTTTTAAGGAGGTATGCGTGTTACATTGCATGGAAATGGCCGTGCTGGAGGAATATGGACCCTTTGGAAACTGCAGGGATTTACATTGTTGTACTAGATAGTTGTAAGTGCAGAAAATATAACTCACAAGATTAATGGGAGCCTTACAGGACTATCCAAATGATTGTGGAAAGCCGGCCGCTTCAGGAACCTGAAAGGGGACAGAAAACGGTCAGAGGACCCTGGCTGTGGGCAGCACAGAGCTCTCTAATGCCTGAGTTAGTGCAGGGACTGAGCTGGGGTTGAAGAAAAAGAGGGGCAGAGTAAGAGTACATGTATGCGTTTTTTGTCTGCATACCTAGGTTGGAACAGGTCATTCTATATAGGAGGAGAGTTTCTAGATATTTGGTAATGGGCCTGATGATTTGACTGTTAAGGTCTCATCAGCCCTTAAAGTAATTAATAAGGATCCATCATAGTCCACATTGCATTAAATGATGGTCCGATCAGCCCACATTGCATTAAATGTCAGTCACATTGGGCCTGGTCCTGCCTTGACTTATTGGCGGTAAAGGTCCCATCGGATCCTTTCTTGGGCCTCGCCCCGATATGGCTGTAGCCGCTGGATGCCGCTTTGTCAGGGATTTGATGAGGATTCTGGACGGCTGGGATGATGTTTCTGTCCCATTAGCGCTTGCTCATATCCTACCACGTGTCTGAAGAGGGGAGATGGCTGTCAGTGCCTGTCCCAGTTGGTGGTTTGTCATACAGCTGTAGCCGATGTGCGCGACTAAGGCCAAAGCACACGGCTGAGATCGTGGCGGTCTAAGGCCGAGGTCGACCAAGACGATAATACTAGTCTCGGTTAGCGCATTAGCATCCGAGCCGAATTGCACATAGCCGAAATTACTGCTGGAATTAGTATAATCTTGATGTCTTAAGAATTGCCCCACACAATAGTAATGGAGACCAAAGAATCTCCTTCTCTGTAAGTACAGACCGTTTTTGAAATTGTCAGTCTTTTCCTTACTGGGGTCTATGCTTGTCCTCCGTGAAGATATCTTTATATGGCAACAGCTTTGAGTTTTTAAAGTACTCTCATGGCTTCTGAGAGGGGACTATAACAGCATAATTAGACCAAGCTACACTTTCTGGAGGTAACAAGGCAATGTGATTGGGCGTCTTGGCTATCAATTTGATTCAAATAGGAGTCGGTCCCATCGTATTAATAATATATTATAGTGAGACAAACTCCTATTAAAATAAAATTAGGGGAAAGTCATAAAGAGTTCTTTTATTCTAAGTAGCATGGATAAATATTGATTTTCAATCATCCATGCCTACCATAGGCAATGTGACAATCACAAGTAACCAATCAACATATTTTCATTAATTAGTTATAAGTGGTTTGGTTACATGTGATCAATCCAATATAAGCCCTACTTTGATTAGATAGGGATACAACTCTCAATCCTAAAGTAATGAATAATAATTATTTTGAACAGCTTGGATTCCTTGCAGTGATCTCTATTATTTTTCCATTTTAACTGACCTCAATGTTTTTGAAAAATTATGTCATTTACAATATTGATCAGGAATTTTAACATTTAGGCTTTTCGTTAAATATTAGTAAAAAAAAAACTTTTCAAAAATAAATAAATTTATTCTTAAATGATAAATAAGAAATTAATAAATATAAGATATTAATTGTCCCCTCTAAAATATATCTTGGCTCTGCCAATGTTAGTTTAACTATCACTTGCCCCTTTGTGAAGAAAATCCTAGCTCCGCCACTGGTTATTGAAAGAATCAAGAACCAACCCAAAATGAAGTGCTTTAGGTTTAAAAAATATATTGGTTGAGCATCCCAATTTCAAATACTGACAAAGGCTTGGATCTGGGCTAGGCCACCGTCGATCAAGCTTGAGGCGATGATAATCGAACTTGCTGATCATCTAATAAAATGGAACCCTAGGTCCTTTCAGAATATCTTATTAGAGACAAGGAAGCTAAGAAAAAGACTGGAAGAAATCCAACGTCACCCTATTCATCATAGATCCATATTCCTTCATAATCTTGAGCAAAACCTTCTAGCGGAATATAAGTAACTAGCAAAGCATGTTCGTGCTAAGCTCAAGTCCAGAAATAAAAACACATCCAATTTGTGGCTATTTTACGAGATATTACTTAATGAGAAAATAAATATAAAACAAACAAATATACCATTTATTATGGTTCGAAGCATGGCCAGTTCGACATTTTTACAAAGTAAATATTATTTTTTATATAAATGAGTATGAAACTTCAAGTCTTATGTAAATTAACATCAATGTTTATGTATTTATTTTAGTAATTTCAACTTTATTTCAAGTTGAAAACCTTAAAAGCCCATAAAGTCTCTTTTAATTTATATAAGCAAATTTAAAAATATATATATAAGATAAAGATAGGCATGTGGGCTAGCTTGTGGGTGGCACATTGCCTAATTGGGGTACGGTACGATACGGCACGACACGGTTGGGCCGATCTGAAAGTGAGCATGCTTCTTTGACAAAAGTTTAAATCTTATATTTATTTGAGAATTACTGGTGGTCTTTATATCTTCTTGTAAGAATCCCTTTTGTTTTTATATTTTCTTAAAAAAGACTTTGAAACATTTCACTTTCCACAGAATGGGCCAAAATCTCATTTGGACGCTGGGCGCCAATACATACAATAATTTTGGACTTTAGTAGTTTGGATTTCACAGGTACACATCAGGGATAAATAAAACAGGTAGAAAGAAAAGGTCATCGATCAAGATTTGACATTTATTTCTTTCCGAACTGGGAACTTGGGTGCCTTGCAAAGTTGTAATATAATTTGTTGTGAAATTGTATGTATATTACAATAAAAAGAAGACAAAATAAAGTCTATTTTTTAAAAAGAAGATAAAATAAAGTCAATATTAAAATCGAAATCAAACAATAAATTACATAATTGTGTGTGGCCCTGTCTTTAGGAATTAGAATATGAGGCCCACTTTAAAAAATTTTATTGTATGTGGAGCCCATATGTATAAATCACTAACAAGGATCTACTTTTAAAAATCACAAACATTAAGGGTTTTCTAACTATAATAGATATATTAAAATTCTAAATCCACCTAAAGAATACTCATTTTAACTTGGTTGGATAGAGTTATTGAGTAATGTGAATTTTTTCATCTGGACTCTTTAATCACCTATCCATAATAGATATATATTAAAATTTGAATTCACAAAAAGAAGCTTAACAAAAGTGGACTATGAATGGATTGATTTTATCTCTTGAAATTGATTTGAGATCCAATTTCTCAAATTGATTTGAGATTAGAGTCCAATTTTGCAATTGATTAGCAAATCAAACTTCATTTTCAAAATCAATGCCTATGTGTTTAATATATATTAATTGCAATCTTAGAGCAAATCCTTGTAGTGGAATATAATTGCAAACTTCATCAAGAAGAATCATTTTGGGCTCAATTCTCTTGGGGCAAATTGGCTCATCCATGGGACTGTAACACTAAACACTTCCATTTGATGACAAAAACTCATCACACCCATTATAATATATTAAAACCGAGGGCTTTAGATTCTATTTTGTACAGATTTCTTTCAATTTTTGACTTTTTTAAATTGTGCTTTGGTAAAAATCTAAAAATATATAGGTAATAAGATTCAAACTCATGACTTTTTGCCTTGACTAACCTCTACCACACCACACAATATCAATATGTGATTATTTAACAAAAAATATATCAAAAGTAGTAAGATGGAGTGGGGACCCTAGCCATGTAGGCCATGCCCGTGCTTAGCACGGGTTATTGTGCTTGTTATAATATATTAAAGCCAAGGATTTTGGGTTCAGTTTTGACCAGATTCCTTTCGGTTTTGACTTTTTTTCCATTGAGCCTTGGTAAAAAGGCTAAAATAATATAAAGATTGAGAGATTTAAACTCATCACCTTTAGCTCTTTAAATAAAGCTAACATAACCACCATGCCACACAATACTTATTTGTAATTATTTAACAATAAAATCTCAAAAGCAGCTACATAGAGCGGGGACCCTAGCCATGTGGGTCATGCACCCGTACTTAGCACGGGTTATTGCGCTAGTTATACTATATTAAAGCGGACAATTGTGGCTTAGATTTTGAATGTCAATTGCAATTTTGACTGGAAGTTATCTTTTTTTTTCTCCAAATACTCCACATTCTCTCCCCAAAACCGCTTACATCCACTCCACTTTTCAAGGTTTCACCTTTTCTTTTCTCAAAAACTATCTTTTTACCCTACTTCGATTATCTATCGATCCTAACTCTTCTATACCACTTAGCTCTCGTAGTATGCAAATATATATTTTTTATTTTATTTTATTTTCTTTTCTTTTCTTTTTTTAAAATTTATGACTAAGATTAGTAGGTGATGATTATTTGGAGGTTTTTGTTAGAAGGTAATGAATCTATGAGTTATTTTTATTTTATTTTTATCTCAATTTTCTTTTTCTTTGTAATTGTATAGTCTCTCTCTCTCTCTCTCTCTCTCTCTCTCTATCTCTTTATATATATATATATATATTGCAATGGTTGGACCTAGTTGTGCTCAGTACGGATTATTGAGCTAGTGACAATATGAACAGAATCATGGATGAGGAAGGTAACTGGCAATCCTCAAATATCGGCATAATGAACAGCTACAGGAACTTTTTCAGTCACTTATACATGATTGATAATTCGCTAGACCAAGGAGCTCAAACTGAATTGCACTTTCTCTCCTACCTGAATCCAGTAATAATTGATAAGCACAGTAGGTTGTTGCTTGCAGTTATTGAGGAGATGGAAATAAAGAATGACAGCCTTTTCTGTCTCCAAAAATAAGGTCCCAGGCCTTGATGGTTTTAATGAAGAATCTTACCAAGAATTCTGGGATATGATTATCAGGAACATTTTTTTCGAATGTATTGGACCCTTGGCTCAATGAAACAACCACTGTTCTCATCCCAAAGCAGCCGAACGCCCAAAAAGATAATGGAGTTCAAGCCAATCAATCTCTGTATGGCTCAATATAAAATCTTAGCACAAAGTTCTTGTTAACAAACTGAGGCCTCTACTTCATCATTGCATATCCCAGAATCAGACTGCATTTATCCCAACAAGGCATAATTAAAACTAAAGTTATGCAAAGTGAAATTAGATATCCAGAAAGCTTACAGTACTATATCTTTTGCATGCATAACTTAAGCTTTGCCCAGCCATTCATTGCCAAAGTTATGTCTAAAGTTACCTCATCGGGGATTTGACATATTGACCCCTCTTAGAATTTGTTTTGCCAAAAGCATGACCCATTGTAGGGTAATGTCACCAGAGTCGTTTGACTCTGGTCATCCCTTGTTTTTTTACGTTTTTGTCCAGGATCGAAACCAAATACTCTCCTCTCGCCCGAGACAGAAGTGGGTCTCGCTCTAGCGAGACCCATTCCTCGCTATAGCGAGGGTCGCTATAGCGAGGAGAACTCCTCGCTATAGCGACCCTCGCTATAGCGAGGAATGGGTCTCGCTAGAGCGAGACCCACTTCTGTCTCGGGCATTGCTTATTGGGCATTGCTTATTAAATAAGAATTTATCAAATAAGAATTTATCAAGTGGCGAGAGACCCACTTCTGTCTTTGGATTTTATAAAATAAGAATTTATCAAGTGGCGAGAGACCCACTTCTGTCTTTGGATTTTATAAAATAAAAATTTATCAAGTGGCGAGAGACCCACTTCTGTCTTTGGATTTTATAAAATAAGAATTTATCAAGAAGCATCAGCTCAGGGCCTTTATTGCAACATCCAAGCAAACGAATGAGATTCCGCTGATGGACATTGCTTATTAACTTCACTTCACTCTCAAAATTTGCCTTGGACATACGGGATTCACCTATCATCAAGTTTCTTAACTGCTACAGTGTTTCCATTTTTCAAAACACCCTGTAATGAATCACAAGTGAGGAAAATCAATCGGTAACTATAAAATGACATATAGGTTTAAAATGTTGGTTAAAAAAAGGATGCTCATGTGGCCTTTTTTCTTTGTGGTCCTGTGTCAATTTCACATGCTATATCTCTAAATAAAAATTCGTATGTACTTACAACAATTAGACAGTTAGCAACTGATAATCCTATGATAGCATGGCTTTTCTGCAATACATTTAGGAAAAATGTTGGTTAAAAAAAGGAATGAAGTGGCCTTTTCTCTTTGTGATCATGTGTTAATTTCACACGCTATATTGATCTCTAAATAAAAATACGTATGTACTTAAAAACATTTCTGTAGTTAATAACTGATAATCTCATGATATCATGGGATAATCCCATGATAGCATGGGATTATCCCATGATAGCATGGCTTCTCTGCAACACATTTGAGAAAAAATGTTGGTTAAAAAAAGGATGCTCATGTGGCCTTTTGTCTTTGTGGTCATGTGTTAATTTCACACGCTATATCATTATTGATCTCTAAATAAAAATACGTATGTACTTACAAAAATTTCTGTAGTTAGCAACTGATAATCCCATGATATCATGGAATAATCCCATGATAGCATGGCTTTTCTGCAGTACATTTGAGAAAAATGTTGGTTAAAAAAAGGGAAAAAGAGAAAAATGATAGCATGACTTCTCTCATCATTATCCCTAAACATAAAACCCATTTCCCAAACATCAACACAAAAGGGAAAAACTCCTAGAAAAATAATCCAATTACAGAAAAAGAAATTTTACATTAACAAATAGTGCCTCATTTCTCTGATAGACGAAAAGAGAAATGAGAGTCTTCTTGCTTCTTGCTGTAGCCAAAGAAGGAAAGAAAAAACCCCCAAAAGGGTTGCTGCCGGTCAGAGATGAGGAAGACGAACCAAACTGCTTCCGCCATTTTCGTCAACGCCAAATCTGTTGACCGGAGAAGAATGACCCATTTCGGTTATAGTTGCAGTTCGTTGCAGAAACAAGGTCCAGACTCCTAGAACAACTGAAGAAGGAATGGGAAAGAAGGAATGGGAAAGGGAAAGGTGAAAAAGGGAATAGAGATAAAAAAAAAAAAGGGCTTGGTTTCTTTCAGGAATTTTCTTTTGACTTTTTACATCCAGATCCCATGATGGCATGGGATCCTGGGCAAAAAAGTCCAAAAATTAGGGAGCACCAGAGTCAAACGACTCTGGTGACATTACCCTACAATGGGTCATGCTTTTGGCAAAACAAATTCTAAGAGGGGCCAATATGTCAAATCCCCTATTGAGTTTGTGTGTAAACAGTACCACATCAGATCCAATTTTCCCTAAGCGAGGGCTTCATCAAGGTGACCCACTATCACCTTATCTTTGTTTGTTTTGCGGCGAGGCCTTCGATAAATTCCTAGCATATGAGAGTAGCCATGTGCGACTCCACCATCCTCAAATCGCTCATCACAAGGATAGAGTAGGTCTTCTGCAATTTAAGATTATCTACTAATCTTCGTCGCCAAGGCTAAGTATCAGATATAGCCTGTAATCCTAAAACCAATTTGTGATATGAAACTACACCAAAAACTACTTAACACTAAAACCTTAGATAAAGCCTTCAAACTATTTGAGGAGACTGCTAGCCAGAGAATTAAGAGCGAGATCTGCAGCGACATTCTCAAAGGATATCATTGGATCAGTAGATAAAGCCTTCAAACTATTTGAGGACGCGGCTGGCCAGAGAATTAAGAGTGAAATCTGCAGTGACATCCTCAAAGGATATCATGGGATAGGTAGCCATCAAGCTGCAAAATACTTTGGGCATCCATAATTCCATGGACAAGATAAATCATCTTATATTTACCCTTTCTCTTAACAAGGGCTGTCATGATGATACTTCCAATGTAATTTCCAAAGTGGAGCATAAGTTAACCCATTGGCAAGTCAAGTTCCTCTCCTATGCAGGAAGGAAAGTGTTGGTCCAGGAAGTTACTAGTGCTATTCCCATTTAGTGTATAGGCCACCATATTTGGAATACCTTGTCTCTAGTTATTCCAAGGGCAAGAAATTATCCTTCATTCAGCAGATGGTTTTGGATAGTGGCTTCTAACCATACCAGAAGAACATGAGGCTTAATTTCATGGTATTTTTGGAAAATGAGGAATTTGCATATTTATCAAAATGTGCCTGTAAACCCATCTTAATTATGTCCTCTCCAAAACTAAACATCCATTCTATAATGAAATGTATCTCACACTTTATCCCCAACAGGTCTTGGAAAAGAATACTGGACCCCTCCAACTCAAGGATACCTCAAGCTTAATTTTGATTGGAATTCTCAGAAAAGGTTGGACAATATATCTATAGACCAGGAAAAGCAGCATGTCTTAAATCAGATCATGTGCAATGAAGAAGAAGCAATAATCAGAATTCAGGAAATGAAGATAATCACCATCCTGTACAGCCATTCCAACGGGATCCAACCTTGTATAATTTCCTTTAAATGCTTCCTGTTTTGCTGGATCTTTTGTGCTTTGTTTTGTCATAGTCTATGATGTAGTCGTTTTGTCCTTTATAATGTAAGACTTCTTCAAGCCGAAAAAAAAAAAAAGGACTTGGATTGTGTAATCACATTATCAGTCATGTGGTCCATCCTACGTTGGGACTAGTACTTAATTGAAGTAAAATTTGAGAATATGTCATTCAAGAGAATGGCATTCAAGTTGAATGGTCCGAATTATAAATAGGCGAGCCTTGCGGTGTCCGGAAGGGTTCCAAAAGTCCCACTCACAGAAAGTCACTTGGGGGATTCAGACTTGGGGCCCGTTTGGCACTTTACTTGATTAATAAAAGTCAAGTAAAGCCTCTAATTTTTAAAAAATGGGTCACATCAATAGTACTTTAATTTAAAATTCCCTCCATCTTCTTCAAAAAAAAGTAAAAAAGCAACCTTCTTCTCTACTAAATGACAAAAAAAAAAAAAAAAAAAAAAAAAAAAAACCCTCCACTTTTCAATACAAAAAGTAAAAAAGATTGCATACCAAACAACTAAAAATAAAATACAATCATAACTCCATTTATTTTATTTTCTCATGATTTGATGTTTTACTGCACTCATTTTACATGTAAAATTACCAAACGGGCCCGAGGAGATCCATACTCCAAATGAAAATAGTTCCCTTTTTTTTCTAGGTCTCACTAGTTTATGGGCCTGTGTTGATTGTTATTGAATTAAAGGTGATGAAATATAAGTTGAGCATTTTAAGCTATGTAGTTTAAAACATGTGGATTTGGATCCGAAACATTCATATTTTACAATAACTCTATATTATAATAGCACACTAGCATATAATATTGTATGTAGATAATTCGAATGTATCATAAAGTTGGCCCCACTATATTGTCCCTCACCGTAATATGGTGAGGGATTGGATGAACATGAATATTTTCCATACATATATATATATATATATATATATTTATATATCATTTAAAGTGAGACATATCTCTCATAGGAGCATCTCCTATATATATATATATTAGCATAGTGTCTTTAATATTAGTCCATTCAACTCATCCAAGCCTGTAATTTTAGCCTCTACAAGTTATAAATTGTATCATGGGAATTTATTGCAATAAAATTCAATCTACGTCAAACTAATATTAGTGCCAGTTCAAAGACATGCAGTAGGTATTTGTGAAAGTATTGGAGTAATCAATCAGAGGCACATACATTATATAAGAAAGGCATACCAGTTATCATTATATAAATAATAAATAACTTATTAACAAACATACTGCCGCTGGCTTAGTGACTTAGGTTTTTAACTTCATGTAAAGGATTGCTTGAACATTAATTTAGTCAACTTATCTTGGATTGGTCACTCATAGAAAAGATGCATATGCAGATAACTCCATATTTCATACATGTCAATGGTACACATGTATCACTCATAATTATGTGCCACTCATAACTGGCAAAAGATTAGGTCAAATGCCTACACTAACAGGCATAAGGACCATGCGATGTGAGCAAACTTGGATCAAGCAATGGCCAACCTCATGAAAGTTTAATCAAGACATTAGCTGCTGTTAATATCATATTAATGGCGGCAAATCATTGTTTTAAAGGGATTGAGTCCTTTTATTTATAAAAAGAAAAAATGGTTTCTTTTTTTTTCTTTTCCTTTTTTGCTGATTGCATAGACAAACCAACCCCCTGGCAAAGTAGGATTACACCAACCCTTCCCTTTTGACACTACACATTTGGGTCTACGTATTGAAATCTTAATCGCTCAAAATTAACGCACCTTTCGGATTGGATACTGCCAAGTTTTATTCCAATAAGAGTTGGGACCATCCTAAGATTGTCCGGGCTGCACCCAGGACTGAGAGATTCTGAAATTTTAATTTCTGAACAAAATGGTATCGACAGGTATTACTGTTAATACACCAAATGGCAGGAGCCAAATGCACCCAAAACTTAATAAAACCTACTGTCTGTTACCTTTATACTATGCTCAATTCTCATTTCAACAAGGCGATGGCGATGGCGAAGGCGAAGGCAACATAAAATACGCGACTAAAATGAAGTCCCGGAAGACCCTTGGAGCGATATTATGTACTAGTTTCTTTCATCTAAAGAGTAGATTATGCATCCATTTAGGCAGATTATACAACATTACGATGAAGTATCAAATAAGATGTGCTATGGGTGTATTTGTTTATTATCAGGGAATCAGCTGCACAGAGACTCGATCCTGTGATTTTTATATTGAAGACAAGCCAAGCTGGGTGACAAGAATTTGCCAGAAGGTCTGCAATTATGTCCTGTTATGAGTACAGAACTTTATACATGTCTTGATCGTGTCTTACCCAGATAAAATTAAACACACCAAAGTTAAATAACATTTCCTTGCCCAAAACTAATAAAACATTGGCCATCATCAAAAGAATTTTGACAGTAATATTAACAAATCAAACTATGAACCGAAATGATAAGAGCCCATAGCAAAGGTGGAAGGTGATCACTATTTCAACCACAAGGTTGAAGTTTTAAGTCATGTTGTCGTATACCAACTATTAAAAACAAAAACAAAAAAAACACTCCTCCCTCCTATTAAGGAAATATAGCTTCAACACACAATTGCATGAATTGCGCAGCACTAAATCCAGTGGTGATTACCAAAACCACAATATCATTCAACATTAAACACTTGATTGTGTTCACTTTCATACATGTTGACGAAAAACCTCAAAACTCACATGATGATCAAGGGGAAGCATTAGAATGATCTCCATCTCCCACTTTTACTCTCGAGTTACAGCACGCCATGTCACTTGTATCTTCATTTTCCATATTCACAGTTCATCTACATGGGTTGATATCGCTACAGCCTACACAGCTGCATCAAACTCCAAGTTAGAAATGAAACTAATAATGCTAAAACCAAGTTGAGCAGCAAAATAACCACATATGCACCAAAACCTAGGCCAAATTCATTTTAATACTTCGTAGTTACTATTCCAATACTCAGTGTAGAGATTATTATGGTGCAGTGTCTTAAATACTTGGTACATGATGTTAAACTTTATGGCATAACATAAATACTTTAATATAATCAATTCAATGAATTCCAGAATAGCCATGCCTTACGAGAACATATATTAAAACTGGAGAAATGACTAGGCCAACATAGATGTGTTTATGATTTCAATATAATACCGAAACTAAGAGAGACGCTTAAATACATTTCAAGGAACAACCTAGCAGTGGATCCAAAAAATATTTTATTTTGTATTGGTTTCTAAAATTCACAATGAGATGGTAAATTCTAAAATATTGTATTTTGTAAATGGTATATATGATGATATATATATATATATATATATATATATAAGTAATGCTCCTGTACAAGCTTCCGTTACAGCTTTCCAGTACAAGCCACCTAGTGAGGCTCACCTACTGATTCATCTTAGTGGACCATCCAAACCCACCCATACTATTTACACGAGTGCCACTGAGTTTTGACATATACGAATGGAGTGAACCATTGGATCAATGGTCAATTTTATTGTTTTATAAAAAGCTGTTAAACTTGTGAACCACGGATGAATGGGTTAGAGGTATTAGATTGACTTCAAATTTTATATATACATATATATATATATATATAGGGAGGTGCTCCTGTGAGAGTATCTCTCACCTTACTATGAGAGATAGGGGTCCCTCACAAGGGCCCTCACATTATGGATGTGAGGGCCCCCACCTTATCTCTCATAGTAAGATGAGAGATGAGAGTTGGGGCCCTCACATTTAAGTTGTTGGCATTGGATATGGATGAGAGGACCCCCACCCTATCTCTCATAGGAGCATCTCTCACCTTACTATGAGAGATAGGGTGGGGCCCTCACATTTAAGTTGTTGGCATTGGATATGGATGTGAGGGCCCCCACCTTATCTCTCTTAATAAGGTGAGAGATGCTCTCATAAGCTATGATGCACAGATACGGCAAGGACACGCCATAGACCCGGCGACACGGATTTTTCACATAAAAGGTGAAGTATCGAAATACGATACGACATGATACGTTGCCCATTTTAAAGTATCCATGCATCATAGCTCATTGGAGCACCTCCATATATATATATATATATATATATATATATATATATATGGAAAATATTCAGGTGGAAACGAACTTTTTTGTTGGGCCCAATTAGCAACCTATCCAAACCGAGCAACCAATAGGGAACCCCCTAATGGTCACAAATCCCAAGGATTGGCACACATCCGAATGGACTGAACCGTTGAATCGAGGGTTGAATATTTATTTGAATATGAAGCCGTTAAACTTGTGGGCCACGGATGAAGGGGTTAGGGGCATGGTCAAATTTGATACTTGGGGTGGTCTCACATAGATTTTTCCATCCCCCCGGTACCATCCCCAAATGGGGCCCAACACAAAAAAGTTCTCACATGTTCCCACCTGAATATTACCCTATATATATATATAGATCAGTAACAGTTAAATTTTATTAATGATGGGAAAAGTACAGAACGCCACCACCAGCTAAAGCAACAAAAGAGCGCTGGTGTAAAAGCTAACTACCAAATGTCTATAAAACTACATGGTGAAAGCACTAAGATAAGAAAGACGATCCACCCCATGTTTGGCAAGAGTAGCAGATCGACCAACATGCTGAAACAACACCTAATGTCTTGAAGATTAATCTCAATAAAATGAAAATGCATCTCGATAAAAACTTAATCTATGATGATAGTTATCAATTCTACATTTGCACTTTCATAAGAACTGCCATCCACATCATGTGGAATTGCATTTGGGACATAATAATCAAACAACCTACTGTTATAAAAGGTATACCTTAAATACATTGAAAGCATAAAATAGAGGCAGTGAGAAGCAATAATCACACCTCCATGTGAAGAAGAGCTTTTCTGTTTAAAAGATCAACAATAGTTGGAACGATCTGTGCCACCAAGTTCAACACCATGTTGCTTAATAATCTGGGCTGCCTTTACCAGAATATCTTGTTCTGTGGAGAATAACTCATCTCTCCTCTACAAATTCCAACAATTGAAAATTAGCGCAAACTGTAGTGAAAAGACTGAACACCCAAAGATTAAAGGATTATTAAAAGAATGAGCATAACAATATAGAACTGGATAAAAAACAAACTGAAATTCTATCAAATATAAATCATTCAGACAGAATATATGAGCAGCATATGTTGCAAAGGTAGAAGGGTAGATAAGTAGTTATGGCACTAGATGAAAAACAAACTGGAACTGTATCAAATATAAATCAATTAGACTGCTCAAATGAGCAGCATCCGCTGCAAAGGAAGAAGGGTAGATAAGAATTGATAGTATATGTACAACTTCAACGTCATGAACTACGAGTTAGGTAAATCACAAGAGCATATTGTACATAGTGTCGCATGTTAGGAATGCATTCATTGCTATCGCACAAGAACACAAAGGCGTTGCCTACTATGCCACGGTATACACACATTATTACCTAAGCACCAGTTTGGCTAAGTGATCCTGATAATGTGATGTTGATTTAGCACAGAACACTTGATCCTTCAAATGGTAACCATGATTCACTCTTAATACTTCATGCATATCAGGGCATTTGAATCCTTAGCAGCAACAATCATCATCAATGCCTTATTCATCTATGTGGGTTGGCTTTGTTAGCTCTAATTTTCCCCTCGTCTCTATTTAGATCTATATGAATGACACAGCCTAAAAAAAGCCACAATGAAGGCAGTAGCCCAAGCACCGAGCCTAATCCACCAAGCCCATGCAAGGATCCATCCAGAATTTAATTTTCGTGATTCTGATCTATTTTTAAATTTAATGAACCAAACAATGTCTAGAATCCAAATGGAATGAAATTGGACCCGTTGAATGGGTTATCGAGTTAGCTTTCTAACTAGGCCAGGTTTATATGGTTCCAACTTCATTTGAGGTTATAGCCAATTTTCTAACAAAATGTAGGGTTCCAATGAATTTAGGATATTCTCAGTCTTTCTTTACTACTATTTTATGTGTCTCTCAAAAATCTCTCCTTTTCTCCATTCCCTATTGCCACATTTCCAAGATCATCCTAACATTTTGATCCATGGCCCTAAAATTTAATGGTTTAGAGACGTCATTTTATTATGATTTCAATCCAACGGTGAGGAAAATTTGAATGAGTGTCAAATTTGGACTTATGACTATTCATGTCTTGTTTTTTTTTTTTTTTTTTTTTTTTCATGTTTTGCGGGGTGTGGTGGGGTGGGGGGGGGGGAGGAGAAGAAGGCTAGATTGACTCAACATGGGCCAATGACCCAAAAAAAAAAAAAAAAAAGGAGGGGGGGGGTGGGGGGTGGGGGGGGTGGGGAAGGGGAGCTTTTAAAGTGGGGCGTATTTTAGAAGAATTGTATTAAAAAAAGAAAGAGGTCGGCGGAATGAGCAAATGCCCTCCAACCTAACAAAGAAAGAAACACATTACAGAGAACTAATGCACAAATAAAAAACCACGGTGAAGCCCCTCTCTTGGCGAACACATCCACCTCCTCATTCATTGAGGGAAGAATACGCCTGAACTCCACATCCAATTCTGAAGATAAGAACTTGATTTCATCAAGACAAAAATAGACCTTCCACGGGCCTTTAGCTGCATTGGACGCCCAAGAGATAGCTTTGAGAGAATCACTTTCCACAATCAAAGGCTGCCGAAACAAAACAGTGAATAACCTTAGCGTTTCAAGGATGGACAAAATCTCAGCTTCTTTTGAATCTTTCACATCAATGAAGGAAGAGATTGAGAACAAAATCAGATCTACTTGCCCGCCTCAACTTCCCTTTATCTGCACCAACCGCATTAAACTTCAAAACACACAAAAGTGAAGCAGACCACTGCTGGCGCTTTCCAACCTTATATGACCCACCAACCATACAAGTCTCCCAATTGCTAAAAAGTAAATAAATATTGAAATTCTTAAACTCTTTCTTGAGCATCACCTATTTACCAATTCTAACCTTCATTCATCAAATTCAAAATAGCATGAAAAGAGGCTGTTACATTACAAAGGTATGACTTAAGACAAGTCTCTACATATTTAATCTTTAATAGGTTAAAGGGGTTTGTGGATCTACTGCTCCACAAACCAACCTTGTATTTTTCGGGTCTCGAGTCTTTGCAGATTGCCTTTCGTACTGAACTTTAGCTCCTTTCTTTGCATCATTACAGTTGCACCTACACTATAAAATCTGAAATGACCCTCATTATATCTTCTTAATATAGGGCAGATCACCTGTGCACCTTTTATACCCATGTGCCCTCATTGTGTGGCCCACCTAGGGCAGTACAAGAGTCTTTGCAGGGCTTATGTAATCTGGCTATAGGGGCCTGTCCTTTTCTTTCCTGTTTTCCTTTGTTCCGGTTTTAGCTTGTCAGTATACATCTCTTGTATTGCTTGCTTCTTTTAATGAAAGTAATCATTCAAAAAAAAAAAAAAAATCCATTCTTTAGGAGTATTGTCAATTGGGTTTTGGAGTAGCAAAAACCCAATCAACTCTTTTAATTTGCATTGTGCAAATAATAATAATAATAATAATAAATAAATAAATAATAAAAAATAAAACTTCCGTATTAAAGTTTGGATGCAAGGTATATAACAAATGAAGAAATTTCATTGAAAAAAAAAAAAAGAAAAAGAAGAGATCCTTCAGAGGCAGCTCTGAGAAGATCCAAGTAACTACGATGTTAAACACTGTCGTCGGCTAGCTGTGTTAACTAATTTTTTTTTTTTTATGTTGCTATGTCGTAGGCTAAGTCGATGCAAGACGAAATATATGGAATGCAAGTTTAGTCAAAGTAGGACACCTGGTAACATAGAAGTAAGTTTGGGTACACAAAATATTGTAGAGAAATAAAACTTTAGATACCTTGGATCTATGGTGCAACAGGATGGAGGGATTGATACTGATGTAAGTCACAGGATTCAGGCCGGGTGAACCAAATGGAGGAGTGCTTCGGGCGTCTTGTGTGATCGGAAAGTCCCCATCAAGGTTAAAGGAAAGTATTATAAGGTGGTGATATGCCTAGCGTTTGTTATATGGATCAGAGTGTTGGGCAGTAAAGTATAATCATGTTAAGAAGATGGAAGTTGCGGAGATGAGAATGCTAAGATGGATGTGTGGGATCACAAGGAGAGATAGGATTAGAAACGAGGAGATTATGGGCAAAATAGGAATAACACCGATTGAAGATAAAATGAGAGAAAATCGACTGAGATGGTTCGGCCATGTTAGAAGACGTCCAACGGAGGCACCTGTTAAAAGGTGTGAAAGTATGGAGATTGCCAGGAGTAGGAGAGGGAAACCCAAGAGAAGTTGGAAAGAAACTATTAAACATAACCTTGCCTACATGGATCTAACGGAGGACATGGCCCTAAACAGATTTGATTGGCATCGTCAAATCCATATAGCCGACCCCACCTAGTGGGAAAATGCTTGGTTTGGTTTGGTTGCTGTGTTAATTAATAGAAGGGCTTGAAGTAGTAATAACCGTGAGCATTACAAATGTAGAGCCACAACCACCTACAGGTGCTTTTCGATGTACATGAAAATACTGTTTGATTAAATATTCTAGCAAAATGGATTGCTATTCATAATGTTGTGCATTGAGAATGGCATTGAATCGGAAATGGCATTAGATTAATAATGTTTCTCCACCACAAATAGGGATGTTCATGGACTGGGCCAACTCGGGCCCGGACTAGCCTAGTTTGGCCCAGGCTTGGGCCATAAGTTCTCGCACTCGGTGTGTGCTTGGATTATTTATTTGGCCCGGTTAATAGATGAAGCGGGCTTGGATCCGATGGCAGAAAGCCCAAGCCTGACCCGGCCCAGCAATAAAAATAATGATAGGGAAGTTAAGGCACACGGGACTTGAACACGTGACATCTTTTATGCATAGACACAACCACACTGGTTGAGCTATAGCTTAGTATATTGTAAAAGAAACTTTTTTCCCCTTATAATGCAAACTCCTGTTGGGCTTCATCTTCTTCAGGCAGGCCCATCTCAAGCCAACTAATTATAGCCTGAGTCGGGCTTGCGACTACACTTTATAAGCTGTGCTGGGCCTGGATATTCCTCAACCTGGCCCAACCCAGCACATGAACACCCCTAACCACAAATCAATATTGACATTGGGAACACAGGAAGAGAAAGGAGAACTATAATATCCCTGCTGATGTAATTTCTGATTTTTGTGGCATCTGAATACAAAAGGAGAAAGGATAACTATCTATCATGCGAAATACTATGCAGTTTAGAATTTGTATTGGACTATTAACAAGCATTTTACACTGTGATGGATGCATAGTAAAAAGTGAGAGCATAACTTTTCAAAGTATAATTTTGCCTACCTAGTGAAAAGGCACTTCCTTTTACAACTATAGTTCAAACATAATAGAGGAAATTGGATTAGAGGAGCTAACTCGATAGAAATTTCTATAGTAAAGGTTAAACAAAAAAACTCCTGACTCTTCAAATGTTTAAATGCAAAATTAAGAAATTATACCATGTGCTTGAGATTGCAGCCAATAGTGAGTTCTGCATGTGAAGTTTCTATCCGAGAAAGGAAACAGTAAGGAGCCTCCTTTTCCAAGAAAACTTTCGAATTAGATCGTAGCATGGACTTAATATCCTCTGAAACCTGTGGGATTTTTTCCACATCACCAATCCTCACGGGAATTTTGGTCATCATAGCACGCCATTGGGCACGTGATTTATTGACAATCACCTACAGAATATGCAGGACGTTGTTGTCACTTCAAATCAGCCGAATAGGTACAAGCTCATAAAACTCATAATAGATTTGGATTTAGTGTAACAAAACAAATTCTAGAGATCTGTTGTTCTAAAGAAGAAATTCTTGCCTATATTGTGGACATTCAAATTTGTTGCTCTAACAAATGTGATGTCCATAAGGCAGGTATAGAAAATGTTATTATGAGCATTACCAAAATGTAGTCAATCTGTTACTACACACAAGTGATGTTTGACTCGAAAAAAAAATTATATCATATATATATATATATATATATATATAACACACAAGGTTAGCTCACATTATAAAACTTTACCATCACAGTCCAAACCACCTCCCTTGTTATTTCCCAATTTTTAAAGTCAACAAAATTTTGTTCCAGTGAAATTTGTTGATAGGAGTACATGAGTGAACAGCAATGGGAGTCGGAATGATTCTGAAATTTGCAAAACAAATCTCTCCCTCCCTCCCTCTCTACTTCTCCTTTTTTTATATTTTTTCTGCTATCTACTTTTTTTCTTTTGATTTTCGAATGGGTTCTGGAGTTGGGGGTTCAAATGGTGGGTTTGATTCTAACTGAGGAATTCAGAAGTTGGACGAAATTTTTTGGGGATTTTGGAATTAGGGTTGAGACTGGGTGGATATGGAGTTCAGTGGAGATGGGCTTCGTTTGGGAATTTGGTTGAGGGCTTTTATTAGGGTTTGGTGGAGATCGCTTAGATGGATTTAGGGATCAGTGATGAGAGTGGTTGGGGAGGAGACAGTGGAAGGAATTAAGGTTTAGGGGTACCTTTAGGACTTTTGTGGATTTGATTGGGTTCGGTTGTTTTAGTTTTCAGTGGTAGGATTAGGGCTTGAGTGGTAGGGCTTTGTGAGGGTTGGATGGCAATTGAGTGTAGCTTTCAGTTCGGCTGGGATGTGAGAATGGTTTCTAACGTTTGGTAGGGTTTGATTCTAATAGACTGGAGTCTATGGGGTTTTGGTGGGGATGATGGATCGGCAGGGGTCGGGATGAATGGTGTGGGAAATGAAATTGAGGGTGACGAACAGATTACCTGTTCATAGAATCCTTTGCAGTATTTACCAATTGATGCAATGCAGGCAGGGGAAGTGTAGCCAAGGACTACTCTGCAAGCCGAAGCTTAGGGATAGGGATAAATAGGGATCCAAACAATCTTAGCCACATACCAGACACATAACCGAGAGGAAAACTAAGGGCAAAACTTTATCAATGAATGACCTATTGAATGAGAGGGATTACATCTATTTATAACGACTCTAAGCGCTAAAACTATTCTTGGAAAAATCCAAATCAGAATAAAGGTCTTAATCAAATAAAACTCTAAAGGAAATAAAGGTCTAAATCAAATAAAAGAAAGCTTGCTCAAAGTCTATATATTAGCCGCTGCTAAAATAGAAACCATCTTTGGCAAGAACAATTTAAAGATTTTCTCTTTTATGGGCTTTAGTGGGCTTGATCAACCTCTGTATCATGTTTCTGGCCTGCGTCAAGTAGACTTGACTCAAAGGGAACAATCACTCCCCAAGCCCAAGTTCTAAAACCTTCCAAAAGTATAATTCTCTTAAAGACACACACATATAATTCTCTCAGGTAACTGCAGAAACTGTATGGATTAATGAACTATACTTGACAATCCCTATGCTCGCTTTTTATATAGTTACACAGACTGCCCAAGATTCAGGATCTCTTTGAATTGATTAGGCAGACATTGTCAATCACAAGAAACACGTGCGAGTAGAGACTGCTATCCCAATTGGGTCGTGCTATTTACAAGTGATAATAGACATACTTGAACTGATTAATGGATTATTTACCTAGCTGTTATTTGCTCTTCTAAAAACTTGGTCCACAGGCTATCCAGCACTGACAGATTTTATTCCATGGCCCTATTTTTCCAATTGCTTAGACTCCCATGGAAGCAGATTTTGTTGGCAAGCAAATACAGTATTGGGCTGCTAGTACTTGTAGAGATCAAAACACTAACAATTGGCTGTGTTGCATGCAAAATTAGGTGGATTGGCTGAAAAAGGAAAACTGATTAACAGTCCTAATTGTTGGTGAAATTATATCTTTTCAGCTGAATTTTCTGTAATCAAGTTCACATCAAGACCTTGGTGAGCCTAATTAATCTGTCCAACCAAAGATCACCTTGGAGGGATATTATTTGAATAAAAGGAGCAAGCAAGCACCTGACTGGAAAATAATGAATTTGGAACAGTAATGGGGAATTTCTCAGAACTCAGTAAGGATGTGGTTGTAAGTCCCATCTCTACCACTTGACCTTCTATAGATCCAGCCTACAAAACAGAAAAAGCAAGTTACCACTCGCAAAAAGAAAATAAAAAGGTAGGATCACTTAATAATAAATACACTGGATGAAATCCAATCCATTTAAACTGCTAAATAAAATGTTTATATTGCAACAGTTTATCTTCTGATATATATATATATATATATATTGAAAATGATCTTCTAATATTCATAATCATCGTTTTTTCGGATGTTGGATATCTAAAAAAATCATACAAGCATAGTCAATTGCAGAGGATAAAAACGAACAACTAATAAGAGACATGCACAAATGGAAAAACAATTAGGAAAGTGGTGTAAGAAATCATAAGCAATCCAAGAAGGAAAAAATATGCTCACTGAACTAGGATTAAGATGACATAAAAAGTAAAAACCATTGCCAGTTTATGCTTAGATTTCTAGGCTCAAACAGCTATTACAAGTGTCTTCTCCCATTCAAGTGAAATTCAAGCATTTTGGGAGGTTGGCTAATATTGCAGATTCTTTGGCAAAGCAAGCGATGGACAAACTTTCTCCTTTTGTGGTTACCTCTTTGTGACTTTTTCTTGGCTTCCTTGTTTTAGCTTTGTTATAATTCTGTTATACCATTGCTTCAAGTTCTTGTTTTTTCTATTTCTTGTCTTTGATTTTCTGATCTTTTCTCTTTCTCTTGTATCCCCTTTTTATTAATTAAATCTTTCTTTACTGATTAAAAAAACCCAGCTCATACAAGCAAAGAATGGTGGCTTCTTTCTATCACATAGCGATGGATTTACCCTTGGATGGTGGTATGACACAAGTTGATTTGCAAAACAAACTATTTGGTCAACGAGTGTGGCTATTACTGTTGGCTTCCTTACAAACATGACCAACCAAAAGGTGAATGCAACCATCAAGGGCCTAGACGGCCGTTATAACTATTACCTCCCCAGCCTGACTCATTATGACATTCACATTTCTTTTTCTTTTCTTTTTTTCTCTTCTATATGAAATGCAAAAGAATTTTATAAGGATTAAGTTAATGGGCACAGTCCAGATACATACATCAACAAAGGAGTCACGTGTGAAAGAACCCTTGGTACAAAACTGCCCTAGATAGAGATACCAATAATTGAGGCCTCCCATATTTCCTGACAAGCTTTAAAGCTCATCTAGAAAAACTCAAATGGAAGCATCACCCACAGGTCTGCTTTCAGGTAAAGCATTAGTCCCCTAGTGACTTCCTGATGCACCATAATTACGTTGGAAGTTCCCTTGACCAGACATTGGGGCTCAATAGTCTATTCTAGACGCTCTGTCTACCATCACATTTTCACTTTGGTCACACCATCTTATATCCACCTTTTTGAAGAATCTGACAAGAGTAGTCAGCTCCTGCCTTCCACGAAGTTGTTCCTTGTTGCTTGAGGAGTTTGACTAACACCTGCTAACATTGCATCAGAGAGGGCCACTTGCCACTATTTACCCACTTTTAGGTTCTCTCTTCGCTGATTTTGGAAGATCAAAATGATAATTTTTGCAAAGATTTAAGCATTCAAAGAACAGGGGTATTGCATTCGACTTAAAAGAAAACAAATGTGGGCATTTATTTCTACTTAAATTCTTATTAATAATTAAAACTCCTTTTTTCTATTTTTTAGATATTTTTTTATCATTTTCACACACACACAAAAAAAAAAAAAAAAGGCTTCTTGGGCTCTAGGGATTAACTTGGTCTGATTCAATCTGAGTTGACTCGAAGCATGGGGGACCAAGAAGCCCCTTATTAAAACCTTTAGTCAAATATCATTGCTCAAAATTCAAGTTGATAAATGAAAAAAGAAAAAAAAAAAAAAAAAGGTAAGTACATGATGGATATACTTTTATTGTGTCTCCCATTGAAAACGGCCTGGAAAACTGCATAGACAAGCCACTGAGCACATTCCCGAGGATGTCTCTAGCAGCAAAGGCAGTAGCCACTCCTGCAACAAAGATTATTAAAATCTCAAATCCATTTGAAGATGGAAAAACATGTACTGCATACAATTTTTGTTTTTTTTAAACAATTTCAAGCCGAAAGTTCGATGACTGTGAATGATAAAATAAAAAGAATTGATTACAAAATTAACATGTGGCACAAGTATATTTATTAGTGCACATATTTATTTTGTGTACAATGTACACAAGCAAAGTGGCACACCAAGGTGATATAGGTTACTCACATTAATTCTATAATTTTATAGGGAGATGCTCCTATGACTATGAAACATATCTCTCACCTTATATGAGAGATATGGGTGGGGGTTCTCACATTTAAATTGCTGGCATTGGATATGGATGTGAGGGCCCCCACACAATCTCTCATTTAAGGTGAGAGATATATCTCATAGGAGCATCTCCCAATTTTATATATCTTCCACAAGATAACTATATAAAGGCAATAATACACAAAAATCTATGCCTTCAACAACGGCCACAAAGATTTTTTTTTTTCTTTTTTCGTGACAATTAGTCTAAAAGCAGTAAGACATGTGACAGATATATTTTCAAAAATACCTCCAATGCCACCAACGGTTAATACGGACTGGACAGCTACACCACTAGCCTCAGCTGCAGCCATCAATCCTAGGACAAATAGACCAACAGATGATATTTTGTCTAAAGCTAACAACCTTTCTCGATCAAGTCCTGTTATATTTTGGGTGGCCAGAGCACGAGTAAATACATTTGTCTTCCACCTATACAGAAACCATACAAACGAAAGGATAACAGCACCCCTCCAAGCTTGCGCAATGTATTGCGATGCAATTGTTGTTGGTGCAATCATCACAGCTCTGCAAAAGAAAAATAATAATTGAAAATCAGATCCATGTTGAAGGGCTGAAAACAGCAAAAGCATACATTAGCATTTATTCGGTTCTTTATTTCCATGATCCAAAATATAACAATAACCTGGAGTTGTCCTAACATGCAAGAGAAACATTATTTTACTGTCACTAATTATAAAAGTAACCAATGAATTTGATCTATTGAGTCGTCCAATCAGGTGTCGTGGTGTATGTTATTTGCAGATGACATTGTTTTAGTGGATGAGACGAGAGAAGGAGTGAATGCTAAACTAGAATTGTGGCGGAAAACGTTAGAAACTAAAGGGTTTAGGCTAAGTCGATGCAAAACGGAATATATGGAATGCAAGTTTAGTCAAAGTAGGATACCTGGTAACATAGAAGTAAGTTTGGGTACACAAAAGATTGTAGAGAAAGAAAATTTTAGATACCTTATAATATGGTGCAACAGGATGGAGGGATTGATACTGATGTAAGTCACATGATTCAGGCAGAGTGGACCAAATGGAGGAGTGCTTCGAGCGTCTTGTGTGATCGGAAAGTCCCCCTCAAGGTTAAAGGAAAATATTATAGGGTGGTGGTACGCCCAGCATTGTTATATGGATCAAAGTGTTGGGCAGTAAAGCATAATCATGTTAAGAAGATGGAAGTTACGGAGATGAGAATGCTAAGATGGATGTGCAGAATCACAAGGAGAGATAGGATTAGGAACGAGGAGATTAGGGGCAAAGTAGGAATAGCACCGATTGAAGATCAAAATGAGAGAAAATCGACTCAGATGGTTTGGCCATGTTAGAAGGCATCCAACGGAGGCACCTGTTAAAAGGTGTGAAAGCATGGAGATTGCCAGGAGTAGGAGAGGGAGAGGGAGACCCAAGAGAAGTTGGAAAGAAACTATTAAACATGACCTTGCCAACATGGATCTAACGGAGGACATGACCCTAAACAGATTTGATTGGCGTCATCAAATCCATATAGCTGACCCACCTAGTGGGAAAAGGCTTGGTTTGGTTTGATTTGGTTTTGGTTAGTCATCCAATCAGTCTATCTATAGAAAGACATTGTGTTATCAACATGGAATAAAAGGGGTATTTGCATAACCTAAATCACAATATGCATACATGTTTTGAAAGAAAGGATATTTAGTTATGTTTGGAATAACAGGAAAATTAATGTTCCTCGGGCTATTGCCCCTCATCAATATCTGCAATAAGAACGAACACTGTATAGGGTGGAAAGGGCAGAGAAACAATACACCACCTAATGTAGTTCCGAGTTAGCCACCAACCTAAATACGCACAAGAATGGCATATAGCTTATTGACAAGATATTCAAACTACCTGTGATATGTGTCTACCAAAACAAACCTGACTAAGAAAAAAAGCTACTTCTCTTAGGAGGGGTGGTATAGGCGGTGTTCTTGGGTATTCTTCTAGTAATGTTGTTTGAAGGTTTTGTGGGCCTGTGGAAGCTTCAGACGCAAATGAAGCTGAAATGTATGCTTTTTACTAGCTAAAATGTATGCTTTACTAGTTGGCCATCGGGAACTACTTAAGTTGGGTGGTCTTTTGGCAATCATTGAAGGAGATTCTTTCTCAAAGATCCAATGGGGTTCGGGGAAGACTTCATATCTTTGGAAATTGGCAAATAGGGTGGACGAGGTGCAGGATATTTCTTCTCAACTTGATGCATCTTTTCACCATATTTTCTGAGTGGCTAATGAAACAACTAATGGTCTCGCTAAGGAGGGAGTGTCTCTTGATTCTATTTCTTTTGTTGTCTAATGATGCTTGATTGTTTTGTTTCCATTGTCTAGTTGTCTGGTTGTGTTTCTTTTAGTTGTCTGGTCGTATGTTTTAGAGTTGGTCTGTGCTTTTTCAGTCCAGTTCCTATAAAAAAAATTAAAAGCTACAAATAAGGGTAACTAATCACTCAGTAGTATAAGTGTACAAGCTAACAATGAGAAAAAAGTAAACAACTCACAACTGAGAGAATGCCATGAAGGTTATCAGATATCGAACAGGATCTTCCAAAGCACCCCAGAAGCTTTTCTCATATGGAACTTGTTCCTCAGGTAACTTCCCATATAGCAAAGTAGCAGGACCTTGCATTGAATACTTATGAAGCCTCTTCAGAATCCTGGGCATCACCAGCCAAGCCAATAGTGCAGCAGAGACAGTCCCACTAACTGGAATTATAACTTCTTTCAAATAAGGGTTTGAATCAAGCGTCTTTTGAACATAAGGAGCTAGTTCATCAGAAGCCTCTTTTGCCTTGTTCCCAATATAAACAGCAGCATTTACAGTGGATTCCCAAGCAAGCTTAAGACTATCGACCCAGTTACTTCCAACTACATCTGTGTTGTCAATGTCACTTCTATCTGATGAATATGTCCGATAAAGAGACCTCCCATTTATGAATATAGGAAATAAAGTGCCTTGACAGTGCAGTATAGTTTTTGCCAGCCTTTTATTTTGTAGACGTCTAGGTGATGAAGTTGTGACGGGATCACTTTTGCAACGTTGGATGTCTATGAAAGATGGAGGATACTGCATTCTCACGTGTGTATCCCATATATTTCCAAAAGGGCGCCATCTTTTTGTGTTGCAGTTTGAAAAGCTCATACAAGAACTATATGACCGAAAGGTCTGCATCTTTGAAGTAGGGCTAACACCAGCAAGAAAAAACTTCAGAATAGCAGTCCTAACTCGAGCCATTACCTCTCTGACTCCTTCCCACTGAAACTGGCTACACTTGAAAACAAATAGAGGGTACAAACTTCTTCCTCAAACTGGAATACAAGTCCTCTTGAAACAGTCTCAATCTGCAAATGAGAAATCAAACTATAATCTAGCAATCAACTAGTTACAGAGATTCACGAAAGCACAACTACGCTGCCCGGTCATGTTCAGATGTTGTGTGGTTCTTTCAGCAAGGCAGTTGGGTTTCCACTTACAATTTGGGGCAGAAATAACAAGCATGATTGTCCAATAGATATTAATTTTGTACATGTAATTTGTCAGGAACAGTATCGTCATTGTAGTAATCAAAGCCCAGGGCCGTCTCCAAGATAAATGGGGCCTTAGGCGAAACCATAAAAAGAGGCCTTTTCTAATAAATTATAAATTATTATATTAAAATATAAAATATCAATAAATTTTAGTTAAAAATTATTCTTCTTGCTTTTTGAGATGCAAAATTACTTATCAAAGTTTTGTATTCAAGATTTGTTAATAGATCATTTTCAATTGATAATATAGCTAATCCATTTAATCTTTCTTGCGTCATAGTAGATCTTAGATATGATTTTATTAGTTTTAGTTTTGAAAAACTTCTTTCAGCGGAAGCAACAGTTACAGGTATTGTTAATAATATTCTATAAGCAATACTTGCATTTGGAAAAGAGTCTAATCTTTTTATATAGTTTAATGTTTCAATTGGAGTATAAGTTTCTATTTTTAAAATCTCTTTTAAAACTTTTAATTCTGAAAACAAATCCAAACCATCTATATCAACGTGATCATCGTGTTTTAAAAAGTTTTCAAGTGCAAGACAATGTTTTTTCAAATCTTCCTCTTCTAAAGATTTTAACTTTTTCAAATTAAATAAAAAACCAAAAATATTTTCATATATTACAAATTGTTCAAACCTATTTTCAATTGAAGAAATAGCTTGATCTACTATATATATAAAATAATCAACTCTAAAAGATTCTTCCGCTGATCGTATTATTTCATTATCAATACTTTCATCAAACTGTTTTTTTCTACGAATTATTCGCCTTTCACGAAATATAGGTTCACTTCCCATTTCAGCAGCAATCTCTTTAGTTGAAATCAAAGCAGAACTAAATCCATTTTCTCTATAATTTTTTAAATAAGAAATAAGACCTTTTAATTGATCAATAGCAATATCTATATGCATGTCTTTAGATTGCAAGTTCTTACTAACTGAATTAACAGCAAACAATATATCATACCAAATATTTATGCCTAATAAAAATTCAAAATTTTCAAGCTCATATGTAGCTAAGCATGTGGCTTCACTGGTTGTTTTAGGATCATCACTTTGTTCTGCTAGTTGAACTAAAGCATCTCTTATTTTTGAAGTTTGAAATTTTATTGCTTTCACACTTTCAACACGACTTTCCCACCGTGTTTGTGATAATGGTTTAAGAGTTAATATAGGCACATTATCTTGTAGAATTTTCCATCTTTTTGTGGAGGAAGAAAATAAAGAATATAGACGTTGTACCACTCCAAAAAAGGATATAGCCTTAGGGCATGAATTAGCCATGTCACAAAGTACTAAGTTCAGACTATGACAACCACATGGTGTGTAAAATGCTCTAGGATTTAAATCCAATAGTCTTTTTTGTACTCCTTGTTGTTTTCCTTTCATATTAGACCCATTGTCATATCCTTGTCCTCTTATATCATTAATATTAAGTTCATATTTTTTTAGTAAATTTATAAGTTCATAAAAAAGGCCTTTCCCTGTGGTGTCATCTACTTCTAAAAATTCTAGAAAATATTCTTCAACTTGTACTGTACTTGTGGAAGTATCTACACATCGTAATATAAGAGTCATTTGTTCTTGATGGCTTGCATCAGGAGTGCAATCAAGTATAACTGAGAAATATTTCATTTCTTTGATTTTTTTAATAATTATAGTTCGAACTTCACTTGCTAAAGTTTGAATCAATTCATTTTGTATATTATGTCCAAGATAATGATAGTGGATTTCACTATGTTTAATACGTCGAATGTGTTCTTGCATTATTGGATCAAATTCTGCAATCATTTCAATTAAGCTTAAGAAATTTCCATTGTTCTTTTCGTAGATTTTTCCATTCTTACCACGAAATGCTAAGTTATTTTTTGCTAGATTTTTTATAACAGCTATAATTCTAAGCAACACTTTTTTCCAATGGTCTTTTTCTTTTTTGATTTGTTCTTGAATGTCTTTATCTATTGTCAAATTTTTTGATATTCTCATTTCTAAATCAATCCATGTATTCATATTATTAATATGTTCGTTGGTGGTTTCATGACTTTTAAGCCTAAAACTAAGATTTTTCCAATCATTACTTCCTTCATTGGCTAATTGATTCATGTTAGATTTTGAACTAAATAGTTTACAACAAAAACAATACACTTTATCAAAATCCTTTGAATATATTAGCCATCTTCTATCATGTTTTTCCCCATTTGGTAATTTTCGGATATAATATGTGGTAGAAAAGTGTCTATTATTTTCATCTTTGGGAAAGCTTAAATTATTATCTCTAATTGGACCTCTTTCTATTAATAAATCTCTTAAATTGATATCAATATTTTTCCAATTGCCTGGGTCATAAATATTAGCAATAGAGTTTGATGTTTCATTATTCTCTGTAATTGTTTGACTAATCTCATTTTTTTTTAATTCGTTATTCTTTTCTGCCAAATCAAAAGTTTCAATGTTTTCAGGAGTGTACATGTCGTTCCTATAATTTTGTTGTGTTACTTCTACATTTTCATTGGTTGTTAATCTTTGGGTAGAATTTGAAATAATAGTTGGTTGATTAATAACAAACCTATCCAGAGCACCTTTTTTGAGATTCAATTAGTTTTTTCAATTTTTCGTTTTTTTTTTTTAACTTTTCATATCCCGACTCGTATTTTCTATTGGACATATTAGATATCTCAAAATTATTCTAAATTGAAAAATGATAACTACAATCAACACAAACAGAAATATAAAATAAAACTATACAATAATCAACTTAATCTCAATTTCTCAATTTTCTCTAGATAAACAAGTGATAGCTACAAAAGACATAAAATAAAAGTATAAAACTAATTTAAAAGTTGAAAGGTTAGAATAATAGCACCTGTGAGAAAGAAAAGGGCTACAGCTAGCTTTGAAATTTTGAAATTGAATCAACACCTGAAAGTTAGCTAGAAAGAAGGATGGATATGGCAGGATATGGTGTTGACAAGAGAAAAATAAGGAAAAATAGTAAACAGGAGAGTGAAAGTAGGATATCAATTGAGAAGTGAACTATAAAGAAGGAAGTGTAAGAGTTCAGAGTAGAAAGATTAGGAAACGTTGGTGAGGAGAATAGTGAAAGTAGGGATTAAGTAAGAATTAAGAAACGGCTATAAAAGTTGGAAGTCCAATAGTCTTTCTTAAATTGGAAGTCCAATAGTCTTTTTGAGTTTTAAAGTTGGAAGTCTATCTCCTTGAAAGTTTAAATTAAGTTTTCCTTTGCATTAAATGAGGATTTCAAAAGGCTTAACGGATATTTTGAGACTTATTTTTTCCTTTTATTAAGTTAAAACATTTAAATTGAGGGGCCTATAACCTATTAAATAATTAAGTAAAATAGGAAATTGGGGGCCTTCCTATTTTGGGGGCCTTAGGCAACCGCCTAGGCTGCCTATGCCCAGAGACGCCCCTGTCAAAGCCTTATCCTATTGTAAAGAGAATATATTTACTTCCGAGTAACAACATTGTACGCATCCATTCATGAACATCATATTGAATGATGGAAAACCAAGTAGAACTGACCTGGCCAAGACTACAACCAGTGGTGGACACAGGATTTTCGTTTGAGTGGGGTGGATTTTAGTTTTTTTTTTTTTTTAAATCTAAAGGAAACCTCAAAGAAATACTCAGAACATCTCATCTTTTGGAGTTAAACATATATACTAATCCAATTCACTTACCACCACCAACCGACAGCTGGCATGATGAAATAGGACCCGCAAACCCCAATTGCACTCTGATCTACTATTTAACTAACAATTCACTGAAGTACTGAATCAAAACAATCAAAAGAAGAGTAACCATGTTATAATTTCACCCCTCATTTTACACAAGTAAACTTCAAACTTACTGAAAACATACACGACACACTTACAGTATACAGAAGAGGTACATCGTACATTATTTGGGAAAAGAAAGTTTTTGGTTACTTGTTGTTCACAAGGTCATGAATTCCAATAAGATGTTGGCTTTCCACCCTCCACCTAGCATGGAAGTGGGCGCTTATCTGAAAAGGAGCCTTGAGAAGAATTGAGAGCCCTCTTTCTTAGAGAATTAAAAAGGCACTTTCTAGTAACAGATTTCCACATAAAATGAAATTGCCACAGAAATCAATATTTGTGGAAATGGACTCGATAGAGAGACAAATTCACGGTGGATTTCCACATTTCCCTCAATTTCTGTAATTTTGTTGCTATCTACTTTCCTTGACAAGTAAGCATGCCATTCATGGAGGGCTCATCATCAGGATCTTCCAATATGTACAAATACACACTAGCCCTATCATTGATCACCATCTATCTTTTTAGATTCTTCTCCATGTAAATGGGATTTTGTGGGTGCTTCACTTCCTTTTCCTATTTCTTCTCATCTTGCATACCATGATGCATAATTTACCACAGTTGAAACTTGAAATGTAGATGAAAATCCCAGAACTGAAAACCATGATATCAAGTAATTCTGAACCATCACATCAAAATACGCTTTCTCACATTGGGTGCAAACGGATTTGATAAATTTCTTGGATCAGCAGAATTTGCAATACGTTTTCATTTGATATTATAACAAAAAAAGACTACCTTAAGCATGTTTTCAACGTTTCTTTTCATCCCTCTTGTTTACAAGAACAATCTTTCACAGGAAAGGAAATGGGAAGTAATAAAGAAGAAGACCCAGACCTTACCAATACCATTTATGATGGAAACTCTCGCAGGACAAACGAGAACTCTGCCATTGTAGTCTTTAACATCTAAATACCAATCCAACAAGATTTTCATGCCCTAGTGAAGTCATTGTCTTCAACTAATTTTCATCGCTTCTCCAAGATGTGGGTGTAGCAGTTGTTTGCAATCTATGTGACAGAATCGACGCTCTACAGAGGGAGAGAGCCTTGAGGGAGGATTTGGGGTTTCTGATGGAGACTGTTTGGGGGTTTTGGTGTTCCTCGGTGGTCAATAGGTGGGATCAAAATGGGGCGTGGGACATATGGCCCATATCCTTGTGGGCCTTTTTCAAATCTCCGTGGGGGCGACCGCCCCCACACGTAGGGTTGCAAATGAAACGGTTCTAATTGGGAACCATACTGGACTCGGACTCGTTTCTAAATAAAGGTTTTGGTCCGGATCCGGATTCGGTTTTGACTTGAAACCTATTTTACTGGTTCTAGAACCGAATCCACCTTAAAGACTGGAATTTAATTCTACAATTGATTCTAATTTTTCTTTTCTTTTATATTTTTTCTTAAAATAAGTATATCATTCGACTTATAATAGTGCATCAAGTCTACTACCTCTAATATTATACGTAAAAACTTGATAAAAGGAAGTTAGTTTTGAGGTATAGTTTGTAATATCAAAGACTCATATGGCGAGCTCCGGATCCACCGGTCGGAACCTATTTGGACCCAAAATCTAACTCATTTATCAATCAGAACCCAAATAGGGTTTCGGATCCGGACCCGTTCATGAATCAGTCTTAAATAGGTTCCAAATTCGGTTTTTGCGGGTCAAAACTTCCGGATAATCGAATACCCATTTACAACCGTACCCACATGGCACTACGTGGGTCCGCCCAAGGCCACTTGCAATCTGGGGTACACCCAAACGTGCCCCCTTACAATGTTTTTCACCATCGATTCCATTTGTAATCCCATTAACTGCAATTTTAATGCTACAACTAGAGCGATAGCAACACTCTACTTTGTGGGGCCCACTGCAGTATCCATGTGGATAGTGGATCGTTGATGAAAGGGTTTTTGCTTAATCCATAATGATCATAATTTACATGTATTTGATTATCATGATTCATCATAATTCATAATTACATGTGTTCGTGAGACTGGTTAGATGCTGATGGTCCCGCCATTCTTAAGAACTCCCATTGACATAAAATTTGAAACTAAACCGTAAACTTAGGGGTGCATTTATATTCATCAGTTCGGATTTCAGTAGATAAGCCTCATAGTGGAGTTCCACAATTTAAGTCTGGATTCCTGTAGGTAGGTCTCCTAGTGGAGTTTCACTACTTTAGAAGTTAGGATTTTCTTAGTTTTTTTTTTTTTTTTTTTCAACTCCAGCCAAGGGGGTGAGACCCAAAAGAGAGCTCGCATGTACAGAAAGACAGTCCAGTCACGTGGAAAAGGAGCCATACATGTGGGAAGAAAGCCCACACAAGTAGGAAGGGAGCTTGCGCATGCGGGAAGAAGTGACATACCCAGGGTTTGAGTCCCAGGCTGCCACGTGAGAACTGTCACTCCTAAGGAGCTGCTCTCTACATTTCTCTAGGTTAAAAACTCCTAGGATCCAGATTGCCCCATTGAGTAGTGGACCCTAATTAATCGCAAGAATTGGCTTATTGCCTTTCTGGGCCCTTTTGTCAATGGCAGATTCATAGGCTTGAACCAAGTTTAGTGGCATTCAGCAATGACCTGGGCCCAACCCAGATCACCTTCAGACTCCATCTAATCCGCGACTCCGCGAGCCATCTCTACTCTGCTCGAGCTAGGCTCAAACTCAAGCATGGCTCACAAGCTTTTGAGGCTCAATTTCGTCATGACTGAATCAAGCTGGATAATGTTCAGCTCATTTCAGCTTGAGTTTGATCTTGCATTTGGCTTGTCAATGGGCTCAAGTTTGACAGAAGTGGATATGGTTGTGTCTTGATTGATGGGCTTGTTGATGGACTTGTTAAGGGAGGTGGTCACATTGACAAAGGAGTCGAGATGAGCACAAAATTGCTTGTATTAGATCATCTACCAAGGACTGCATACATCATGGGACCCAGTCAAAAGATATGGTAAGTCACAAGAAGATAACAACCGATCTAACAAATATGGATCTAGATAACAGTTGCCAAAACAAGAAGATAACAGCGCATCCCATCAGGTCCTAAGATTTTGGATCTAGATATGCTTAGCAAAACAGTTTTCTGTGACGGTTCTTGCAAATCTATAAAGTCTCTATTTATTCTCTTGTGTAACAAAAAATTATGTATGTGAAAAATCTCTCTTTCTTCCCGTGGATGTAAGCACATTGCTGAACCACGTACACTGTTGTCTTCTTCTCTCTTTGCATTCTATCTCTTGCTCTATGTTTACTAAGTTTTCATGGTATCAGAGCCATAACGAGCTCTCACTTTTTTATCCTCAACCTTCTCTTCCTGATTCTTTAACCTGTCTCTCCCATTTCTTTATCTCATCATGGCTGCAACAGGAAACAGCAATCCAACCTTTGTCATTGCCAATATCTCTCACCTCATTTCTGTCAAACTTGACAGAACCAATTACTAGCTATGGAAACAACAATTTGTTCCCATCCTAAAAGCCAATGATTTGTATGGCTTCATTGATGGTACCAAAAAATGTCCTGAGAAAACCATTTCTAACTCCAATAATCAAACTACAGCTAATCCTCTTTATTCTGAATGGGTCCGACAAGATCAACATCTCCTTTTTTGGTTAAATGCTACTCTGTTTGATGGAGTTCTCGCTCAAGTAGTGGGTCTACAAAATTCTCGAGATGTGTGGCTTTCATTGGAAAAGCGATATGCCTCTTTATCTCGCTCTCACATCACACAACTCAAAACTCAGCTTCAAACTATCAAAAAAGAAGGACAATCCATGACTGATTTTCTGAATAAAATCAAGTCGATCACTGACAGTCTTGCTACGTGTGCTCATTCCCTTAGTGATGATGATATTATTCATCATACTTTACGTGGCCTGCCTTCAGAATATGATCTGATTCGTACATCTATACAGACTCGATCGGATCCCATCTCCATTGAAGAAGTCCATTCTTTATTGCAATGTGAAGAACTTCATCTAGAAGAACGCTTTCAAGCAGCCAACATCAACAGTATTTCATCTCCAATGAACAACTCTTCAGCTTTTGTGGCTAACCGCAATAACATCTCCACTGATAAAGGTATTCTTGGCTCCTCTCCTGTTCCTTCTACAAATAACAATAATAATACTGGCAGCAACAATAATTATAGGGGTAGAGGACGCAGTAGAGGACGTGGCAACCGTGGAGGTGGTTCATCCTACAATAATGGCAACCGCAATTTCAACAACAATGGCAACACTCGGCCGACTTGCCAGATCTGTAATCGCGTAGGCCACATTGCGATCGATTGTCATAACCGCATGAATCATGCGTATCAAGGGCGCATTCCTTCACCAACATTCGCAGCCATGGTTGCTCCAAGCTTTTCTTCATCTCCTCAAACATGGTACACAGGACACCGGAGCCACGAACCATCTCACATCAGATCTTTCCAACCTCTCCGTTCATTCCACATACAATGGAGGTGACAAAGTTTCAATAGGCAATGGCCAAGGTTTGCCTATTACCCATACTGGTTCTTCTTCCCTTACCACCCATTCTAATTCTTTTCAATTAAATAATATTTTTCATGTTCCTGCTTTAGCCACTCATTTATTGTCAGTCCATCAGTTTTCAAAAGATAATAACTGTGTTTTCCTTTTTAATGAATCTGGGTTTTGTATACAGGACAAAACATCGGGGAAGATTCTTTTCCATGGGCAGAGTGAGAATAGTCTCTACCCACTTCGTTTTTCTATCCACAACAATAAACCCGGCCTTTTTGTTTTTCTTGGTGAACGGACTTCCACCTCTATTTGGCATGAGCGACTTGGTCATCCAGCTTCCTCCACCTTACAACAACTTATTAGCCAAGGTGCTCTCCAAATGAGTTGGTCTAATGTTCATTCTTTTTCTTGTGATTCTTGTCTTAGAAGTAAAAGTCATAGGTTACCTTTTTCTTCTTCTACTGCTCGTACTTCTTCAGCTTTAGAACTTCTTCATATGGATGTTTGGGGACCAGCCCCAGTTCTATCAATAAGTGGATTTCGTTATTATTTAATTATTGTGGATAATTTTACTAGATACAGTTGGCTTTTTCCAATGCGCTTAAAATCTGATACGTTTCATATATTTGTTCAATTTAAAGCAACCATTGAAAATCTGTTAAATAATCACATAAAATCCATTCGTACTGACGGAGGTGGTGAGTTTATTAGCTCTGGCCTACGATCTTTTCTTTCCGCAAATGGCATTTCACAAAAGTTTTCTTGTCCACATACGCCTGAACAAAATGGCCTTGCCGAAAGGAAACATCGGCACATTGTTGAAACTGGCCTTGCGCTTATGTTTCGCTCATCCATGCCTACTTCCTATTGGGTGGAAGCCTTCTGAACTGCAATTTTTTTAATTAATCGTCTACCTACACCCGTTCTCTCAAATTCCTGCCCATGGACCTCGCTATTTCAGAAACAACCTCAGTACTCTTTTCTAAAGGTGTTCGGGTGCGCTTGCTACCCTTGGCTTCGGCCTTATGCCCAACACAATTTTTCTCCCAAATCTAAACAATGTGTCTTTCTTGGTTATAGTTTAGATCATCGTGGTTATCGTTGTCTTCACCCCACAACTAGCAGGGTTTTTATTTCTAGACATGTTGTCTTCAATGAATCTCTGTTCCCATTTAACAATCCTTCCAATGAGACCATCTCACAAACCCATGTGCAACAAAATGACTTGACAGGTTTTGGTCCACTTCATGCTTGGCTTCCCTTGAGTTATCCATCCACTACTCCTACACCACAAATGTCCCCCTCTTCTATTACCATAACATCACCATCGTCCCTCCCATCCTCATCTACCTCACTGTCCTACCCATTATCTCCTATCCAGCCTCTAGTACATGCCTCACCCAGCCAACATCCTCTTACCTCACCTCCAACTACATCCACAGAACCTATTCCTCAAAGAGAACCCAGCTCCACCTCATTTCTGGTTAGCTCCTCCATCACCCAACCAATAGAGAAAACCACCCTCAATACTCATCCCATGATTACACGTGGCAAGGATGGTATCTCCAAAAAGAAAAGTGCCTTTTACACTACTAGGCACCCATTACCCATTTCTCTAATTGCTTCTACAGAGACCAAAGAACCTACCTGTTTTAGTGAGGCATCTAAGCACTCTCACTGGAGAAAAGCCATGGCATCTGAATTTACTTCTTTACAACAATTGGGTACTTGGACCATAGTTCCAAAGAACAATAACACCAACATTGTTGGGTGTCGCTGGGTGTACAAAATTAAACGCAAGGCTGATGGCTCCTTAGAACGCTATAAGGCCCGCTTGGTAGCCAAAGGGTATCATCAACAGCCTGGATTAGATTATACAGAGACATTTAGTCCAGTTGCGAAATTCACCACTATTCGAACTCTATTGGCTATTGTCCGTCCACTACAATTGGCCCATTAGACAATTAGATGTCCAAAATGCTTTTCAACATGGTATTTTACAAGAGGAGGTTTACATGCACCAACCACCAGGATATGTGGATCCCAACTTTCCCAATCATGTGTGCAAACTTCACAAATCACTCTATGGCCTCAAGCAAAGTCCAAGGGCCTGGCTTGAGAGATTTACAAGCTATCTTGTTGAAATAGGCTTTCATGACTCACAAGCAGACTCATCCTTGTTTATCCATTCTTTCAATGGAATCATTACAGTGCTTCTTATATACGTGGATGATATAATTCTTACAGGCAATAATAATTCCACTATACATCAATTTATCAATCAGCTAAGGACCCACTTTGCCATGAAAGACTTAGGAGAGTTACATTGTTTTCTTGGTCTAGAAATCCATCGTGATACTACTGGACTATTTTTGTCACGAAGCAAGTATACCGTTGAACTGCTTCAAAAAGCTTCCATGGATGAAGCACGTTCCTGTAAATCTCCTATTCCCATCAGAGGTCAACTACTAATAGATGATGGAACCCCTCTCGTTGATGCAACCATGTATAGAAGTATTGTTGGGGCCTCCAATACCTCACCTTCACTAGGCCAGATATCGCCTTCGCCGTAAATCAAGTTTGCCAGTTTATGCACAAGCCATCCACAACCCACTTAACAGCTGTGAAAAGAATACTTCATTATTTAAAAGGAACAATTACCCATGGGTCCAATTATCGACCTGACAATTTAGATTTACAGTCATACTCTGATGCAGACTAGGCAGGTGATCCAAATAATAGACGATCTACAAGTGGATTTTGTGTGTATTTGGGGCATAATCTCATTTCTTGAAGCGCTAAAACACAGGCTTACAGTATCCCGCTCCAGCACAGAAGCAGAGTACAGATCCTTAGCCCATACCTGCCGAAATCTATTGGACTTGCATGCTTCTCAAAGATTTATGTGTTTATTTGGGTCATATTCCTATTATATGGTGTGATAATATTAGTGCCATGTCGCTCGCTGCCAATCCAGTTTTTCATGCCTGTACCAAGCATGTTGAAGTCGACTATCATTTTGTTTGGGAAAAAGTGCTACAAAAACAATTGACAGTGCATTACGTTTCTACAAGAGATCAAATCGCGGATATTTTTACAAAGGGCCTCTCCTCTCATCAATTTTCAAGCTTACGTGACAAGTTAATGGTGCGTGAACCACCCATCAACTTGAGGGGGTGTATTAGATCATCTACCAAGGACTGCATACATCATGGGACCCAGTGAAAAGATATGGTAAGTCACAAGAAGATAACAGCCGATCCAACAAATATGGATCTAGATAACACTTGCCAAAACAAGAAGATAACAGCATATCCCAGCAGGTCCTAAGATTTTGGATCTAGATATGCTTAGTAAAACAGTTTCCTGTGACCGCTCTTGCAAATCTGTAAAGTCTCTATTTATTCTCTTGTGTAACAGAAAATTATGTATGTGAAAAATCTCTCTTTCTTCCCATGGATGTAAGCACATTGCTGAACCACGTACACTGTTGTCTTCTTCTCTCTTTGCATTCTGTCTCTTGCTCTCTGTTTACTAAGTTTTCAGCTTGAGCAACATTCAACCAAATTGGAGCTTGGCTTAGTCTATCTGAGCTTTACTGTCCCTCATTGTAATGGTCATGTGTTAAGTTCTACTCCAATCAAAATGATGTGAACCATTGAACTAATCACCATTCCAAAGCATGATTATAGTTTTCATTTTTTAATTGAGTATTTTGAAGCATAAGTAGTCTAACGGTGGGCATGACTTTGATTGAAATGATACTTAGAAAGTATCTAGGACAAGTTGAGATAGTAAGAAGTTTGTTATTTTAAAAGAAGGGAGAAAAAAAGAGACTTTTTCCTTCCCCTTTTCCTCTCTCTTGCTTGTATCCCTTTCCAATTGCCCTTTCCTTCAGAAGTTCAAAATAATAAAAGAAAACAAAAAACTGAATGAGATGATAGTAAGAGATGGAGAGATTGAGCATAAAGAGCAGTAATCTTGTATCTCTTTATCCTTCCCTTCTTCATCTCTCTAACTTGGATCTCATTCGGAAATGGAAATACATGGAATTCATTGATTGAGAGGGCTCAAACCACTCATTTGCTTGAACAAGTTGGATTATATAAAATAGTGGGGATGAAAGTTGCACAAATGAGAAGACGAGAAGGGGTCATAACTGAAAGTTCTCGTAATTCTTTTTGGTAACCCAACCAAGGGGGCCGCCCGCATACACACGGAAATAAAGCCTACACAAGTGGGAAACAAGCCCGCACAAGCAAGAAGAAAGCCCACACAAGTGGGAAGATATGGCGTACTAGGGTTCGAATCCTGGGTAGCCCTTACAAGTGAGGTAAGTGGTCATTCTCAACTCTCCTCAATTAAATCCTTAGAATTCTAGCTACCACATTTTAGTGGGAAGCCAAACAAAGTATATTATAAATTTGATAGCTAATACCTCTTTGCTCATGACCCCACTTGATCGGAGAGATAATCCTGTTAGTATTTTTATGTTGGCTAATTCATGGGTTGGATGAAATTCTGGGTCCATTGAGTTGTATTTTCTAATTTAGTTTAGAATGGACTGTGGTGAGTGTCACCGAAAGAGCTGAAACGAATAATAGAAGAAAAGAGAAAACCGGGTGAAATCCCCTAAGCCCGATCGATCGGAGCCTCAGTCCGATCGATTGGACTAAATGTGCGCCCCAGTTATTTGGGTGGTCCGATCAATCGGATGCACTGTCCGATCGATCAAACAGGTGCGTAGAATTTCAGGAAAGTCTCCTATTTTGATACAAAATTGTTTCCTTTTGAGACTCTATTTCCCAATTTGAGTCCTACTTGTGCACTAAGTTTAAGGCACGAATTTGGGGCTATTTATAGGGTATTGCTCTCAACCCTGAAGACCACCACTCTCATTAATCTGAGTCAGAGATATCTTAAAGAGAGATTATTCTCTAGAGCTATTGAGAGATCATTCTGAATGGCTGCTCTAAAAGGTCATTGTTGCTTCTACCTTTCTTGTAAAATATAGCTCATCTTGACTGGCAAGGTGCGAGGAGATCAAGTAAGGAGAATGGGGCACGGTGGATGTCATGTCAGTGGATTCTTTGCAAGAACAACTAGAGTCCTTAGGTCGAGGTACAGACTGATGTAAAAGAGCTTGTGAGTATATCTTTTAACTGTTCGTGAACTCTTGATTTCTGGTTCCTGGTTTTTCTCCCTGTATAGGATTTCCACGCTAAATATTGTGTATGCCTTCTTGTGGTGTGTGATTGGTAGATAGCTAGTTCAATGATTGATTTTTCCGCTGCATTAATTGGTTAAATTAGAACTAGTAATACATTATGGTTGCCCCCCAAAAATTTCAAACCCAACCTGGGGATCGAGTGAGGCCCGACTCAATGTAGTTAACAACAAGAACAAGGCCCAACCTAGCTAGCGTGTTCTGCTAATTGGGTCATGGCGATCCAAATTGTGGGTAGGACTCTATGGGCTGCATCATCAGGAAATTTACACGATAGTACTGGATTAGACTTGATTCATCGTTGGGTAATGATCTTGATCCTCTAAGACTGAGTTAAAATTTTATAATCTCATATTCCAATTGCTAGTTGATTAGGATTTGAACATCTACTAGAGGGACCTTGTGAGCGCCTTTAATTCAGGAGTCTCAAATTTTTTAAGAGTCTCTAACTTCTTTGATGGGACCGGCTCTATGATATGTGATTCACACTTGTATGCTGCTATTGCTCAATCATGCAAATGATAGCTATTATTTCATTTTTCCCATTTGAAGAATAGAATTATACTGATACAGCTTATGCTTAGATTGCATCACTCATAGGGCCCACACCTGTTTTCTTTCTTTTTTTTCCTGTCCCATGTGG
>QPKB01000006.1:41368916-41382973 GCA_003546025.1 Camphora micrantha | reverse complement strand
ATCTCTCTAACTTGGATCTCATTCGGAAATGGAAATAATGGAATTCATTGATTGAGAGGGCTCAACCACTCATTTGCTTGACCACTATTAAAAGGGGTGTGATCCCGTGAGAACTGTTCTCATGGGGGTCACCGTGAGAACTTTTGATTGTGGGGCCACTGGGAGCCCATTTTGGAACGGGACAGGTGGGGATTGAAGATCTATATGGGACACCTTGATATCAAGTTTGCCCAATATAAATCCTATGGCAGAGAAGTCCTAATCCTTTCATAAGATTATAGTCGATCCAACGGTCCAGGTCATGTCGCATTGGTGCAAACCCTGGGGCATGTGAGACGAGGGGGATCCCTTGTCCATTGCAAGGTTTGGATGACTGATAAGTTCTCCTAATTGCTCACGGGTTTGATTGGTGAGAAAGTTTCTCACCTGAACTATATATAAAATGTGGGGATAAAGTTACACATGAGAAACGAGAAGGGGTCCTACACAAGTTCTGGGTAAAACAAAGCCGCACCGCACAGAGAAGAAGGCTAAGAAGTGGGACAAGCCCGCACAAGCAAGAAGAAAGCCCCACTTGGGTACTAGGGTACTAGGGTTCGAATCCTGGGTACCCCTTACGAGTGAGGTAAGTGGTCATTCTCAACTCTCCTCAATTAAATGCTTAGAATTCTAGCTACCACATTTTAGTGGGAAGCCAAACAAAGTATATTATAAATTTGATAGCTAATACCTCTTTGCTCATGACCCCACTTGATCGGAGAGATAATCCTGTTAGTATTTTTATGTTGGCTAATTCATGGGTTGGATGAAATTCTGGGTCCATTGAGTTGTATTTTCTAATTTAGTTTAGAATGGACTGTGGTGAGTGTCACCGAAAGAGCTGAAGCGAATAATAGAAGAAAAGAGAAAACAGGGTGAAATCCCCTAAGCCCGATCGATCGGAGCCTCAGTCCGATCGATTGGACTAAATGTGCGCCCCAGTTATTTGGGTGGTCCGATCAATCGGATGCACTGTCCGATCGATCAAACAGGTGCGTAGAATTTCAGGAAAGTCTCCTATTTTGATACAAAATTGTTTCCTTTTGAGACTCTATTTCCCAATTTGAGTCCTACTTGTGCACTAAGTCTAAGGCACGAATTTGGGGCTATTTATAGGGTATTGCTCTCAACCCTGAAGACCACCACTCTCATTAATCTGAGTCAGAGATATCTTAAAGAGAGATTATTCTCTAGAGCTATTGAGAGATCATTCTGAATGGCTGCTCTAAAAGGTCATTGTTGCTTCTACCTTTCTTGTAAAATATAGTTCATCTTGACTGGCAAGGTACAAGGAGATCAAGTAAGGAGAACGGGGCACGGTGGATGTCATGTCAGTGGATTCTTTGCAAGAACAATTAGAGTCCTTAAGTCGAGGTACAGACTGATGTAAAGGAGCTTGTGAGTATATCTTTTAACTGTTCGTGAACTCTTGATTTCTGGTTCCTGGTTTTTCTCCCTGGATAGGATTTCCACACTAAATATTGTGTCTGCCTTCTTGTGGTGTGTGATTGGTAGATAGCTAGTTCAATGATTGATTTTTCCGCTGCATTAATTGGTTAAATTAGAACTAGTAATACATTATGGTAGCCCCCCAAAAATTTCAAACCCAACCTGGGGATCGAGTGAGGCCCGACTCAATGTAGTTAACAACACGAACAAGGCCCAACCTAGCTAGCGTGTTCTGCTAATTGGGTCATGGCGATCCAAATTGTGGGTTGGACTCTATGGGCTGCATCATCAGGAAATTTACACGATAGTACTGGATTAGACTTGATTCATCGTTGGGTAATGATCTTGATCCTCTAAGACTGAGTTAAAATTTTATAATCTCATATTCCAATTGCTAGTTGATTAGGATTTGAACATCTACTAGAGGGACCTTATAAGCGCCTTTAATTCAGGAGTCTCAAATTTTTTAAGAGTCTCTAACTTCTTTGATGGGACCGGCTCTATGATATGTGATTCACACTTGTATGCTGCTATTGCTCAATCATGCAAATGATAGCTATTATTTCATTTTTCCCATTTGAAGAATAGAATTATACTGATACAGCTTATGCTTAGATTGCATCACTCATAGGGCCCACACCTGTTTTCTTTCTTTTTTTTTCCTGTCCCATGTGGGATTCACGAAGACTTTCTTAGACTAACCCTTCCTAGATGACTTGCCAACTGCATAGGAGAGTTATGTCATTTGTACTTGAACAAGCAATACAAAAGGAAAAGACAAGCAAGGGATGTTTGTGTCCATGAATGAACTGGAAGGAGGCTTGTTATTGAACTCACCCCAGCACACCAAAACACTAGGTGGGGCCCACTCTACGGTCCGTCTGAGTGGACCATCAAAAAGGGCCCTCTCCTAATAGTAATGAGTCCCGAGGTTTGGCATCCATCCGAATGCATTGGACCATTGGATCGATTGTGCACTCATTTTGGACGGCAGGAACTTGTGGGCCATATATCAAGTGGTTAGGATGATGATACAAGCCTCCAGGGTCGGTGGTTAGGATGATGAGACAAGCCTCCGGGGGGAGGTGGGGTTGCCAATATAAAAAAGTGCATATAGTTCTCAAAATATATAGGGGCTTTTTTGAAAATAATTTTTTTTTTAGGGGGGGGTGGTGTGGTGGCGGCGCTGCCACAGCATAAGGTGAGTTGTGGCCCTCAACTGAGGGGCTCCCACATATAATACACCTCAACTAGACCGTTATGCAAATTGGATTAGGTTGTTATATAACCCAAACCCAATCCATTTATTAATCAAGTTGGAATCGTCAAGCTGAATCCAACCCAAAAATAAAAGGGTCAATCAAAACGTTGAACTATATTGTTCGGGAGTCCAGATCTAGTGAGGTTTGCCCCACTGTGACCATCATGATGGAGGATTGGATAATCATCCTAACTACTTGATCAACTGTTAATAAGTTTTCATTGTTCAAAATGAGTGCACAGACGATCCAACAGTCAAGTCCATTCGAATGGTTGCTAGACCCTAGGAATAATAATTATTAAGAGGGTTCCTTGTTTTATGGTCCACTCAGATGGATCATAATGTGGGCCTTGCAAGGTGTCTAGGAGCGCTGATGCAAAGCTGAGGTTTTCCATATATATATATATATATATATATGGAGAATATTCATGTGCATCCATTCCTTACCATATGGTGGGGGACACTTCCATAATTGGAAATTTTCATGTGCAAAAAGAGGAAAAGTCATAAATGGCCATATGCATAAAAAAAAATATCCATGTGCAAAAAGGAAAAGTTCCCTCACCCTATGGTGAGGGATGGATGCACATGAATATCCCCCTATATGTATATGTATATGTATATATTTATATATATATATATGTACTTAATTTACTTAAGTTGGAGAATTTTCTCCTATGAGCAGACTGCACGTATAGTCTAGCTCTATGCGGCCCATTTAGATTCAGCTCCTTTCACGCCATCATCCAACCATGTTCTAGCTCCGTCAATTTTATACATGGATGCTTTAGTCACTGTTGGATTGATCGAGTCTCAAAAACCAAATGGGACTTTTTATTCGTTCCGGCCGAAATGACCAAAAGATTTCGTTCCAATTATTCTGCCAAAACAGAACACCTTAGAAAGGTTTTTGGTTTGCATTTCGTTGTGTTTCAGAAACTCCTTGATTTCAGTCGAAATGGGCAAGACGAGATCCAAATTTTCGTTCCATTATGAAACTCTGAAATATGTCTTATGGAGGACAGACCGAAATGGAATTGACAAGTATGCTTTTTGGTAGAAAACACATGGGACCCAATCCCTTTTTGGTTTATACAATAATATGCTAAACATTTAAAAGAAGAGTCCCTTTCCATGGATAGATTTGGGTCTACGTTCCATGATTCCATACCCAATCATCCAAATACCCTTGTGTAAATGTTTGTGTAGCCAATTTCCGCAGAAAAAACACTCGTTTTCTCCAGAAATGGGGTTTTTAATTTTATGCATTTGGTGCGGATAAATCCACAGAAATCAGTTTCATGCCACGTCAGATTTTTCTTTGCCAGGAGCGGAAATGGGATTCTCATGGGGGGTATGGGAATTTCGTTTTTGCAGAAAAGTTACCCCCCTTTATAAGTATCATTTCCGAACCATTTCACCCAGCGACCCCATCTTCTTGTGAAAACCCTAGCAACCTAGATTGGGCGATCGTCTTCTTCTTCCTCGCCTTCGAACTGAAAGGGGCTGCCTCCTTCTGGGGAACCACTCTCTCTCCCTTTCCTTCCTTGTCTCCATCTCATCTCACTCCCCCATTCTCTCTCTCTCTCTCTTTCTCTCTCTCTTCATTTCTCTCTTCTGTCCGACCCCCTATTTGAGTTTCATCCCCATCCCTTCTCTATTTCATTGTAGCTCCGTCTCTCATTTGGGTTTGGGGTGGGATTCAACCCACAATATGTCTGATAAATGAATAGAGAGAAATCTATTTACTATGTTTAGCAAACATACTGTGGGTTTGCAATGTTCATCAGACAAATTTTTCTCTATCTCATTTGGGTTTGGGGTGGGATTTGGTCCACAGTAGGTCTCTTTTCATTTGGGTTTGCGTTGTGATTTTTCTCTGTCCATTGATGGGTTGTAACAATGATTGGTTGTAATAGGATGGAAGGAGTGGGGGTGGTTATGAATTTAGTGGATGGGATTGGGAGGGTTTATCAGCTGCACACTAACACAATTTTTATGATTGGTTTGATCAAAAGTAATTAATGAGGTTTTCTACCAAAGGAAGAAGTGTAATGATGCCATGATTATTAATCAGTTCAATTTATGATTGTTTAAAAGCAGATCTAGATTATAGTACTATGTTCATAACTAACTCAAAGCATAATAGTTAATGTGGTAGCTAAGGTTAAGATGCCTACGCTACTACAGTGACATTCATGGATTAAGATCACAATAAATATGGAAGAGGAAATTTATCTATAGATCCAATAGAAAAGAAACCAAATAATGTTGATTATGGTGGTCTGACTGTCTGAGCATGTATTCAGATAACCAAGAACTTGCCTACGAAGAAAAGAATATAGTCACAGGGAATAGGAAAATGGTGAAGAATAATGAAGTCTTGTATGGAATGGTTCAAAGTGAAAAGAACAACTCAACCCCAAGTACAAATAACTGAAAAGGTAGCACTAAAAGCACTCTGGGTATCACTCTCTCAATGTTCGAATCTTAATGCCTTAAATAACAAAGCAGTGATGCCTACTGTAGGTTGACTATGGGCATCACTCTCTCAATGTTTGAATTTTAATACCTTCAATATATTATTATTTGATGTTGAATGATATATGATGCGTTTTCTTTGATTAGTTGGGTATGTCTATGATGATTATTCCTATGAAGGGTATTATTTCTGTGATGGCTCAATCTACACCATTCATTTACAAATTACTTAACTATTGTACACATTGTTTTTAGATTATTCTTAAATCCAAATATTGTAAAATTGTATATTATCATAGACTTCGATTTGTTTAATCTCAAATGTGTATGCTTTGTAGGGTCATATGTTTTTGCTAGCTGAAAGAACTTATAACCAAATTCATATGAAATGACTTATAGGTTTTCAACGGGCATAAGGATTTGTTTAAACTAAACTCTATAAAGAGACCAATGTTTTTTTATAAAACAAAAGTATCTTTTTTAAGGTAAATTACTAATTTGCGGATTTAACATATTATATATATTCTCATCCTCGGTAAAATTTGTTGGAATGGAATTGCAAAATACAAATGATAATTTCGGACCCCTTCCAAAAAATCTGAAATGGACACCACTTCAAGATGACACGCCCATCCAACTTATGCTTGATCAATGTAAAGAGGGACGCAACGTAAAAGGAGGTTTCACCTGTGAATGGTGGAATTTATTGACAAAGGAAATGAAAACTCAATATGGTGATTTTTTTTTAGCAAGGATAAACTGAAAAATATGTTTAAAACATTGAAGAAGACGTATGGAGATCTGAAAGTAATGCTAGACCTTAGTGGATTTGGATGGGATGATACAAGAAAAATGGTCACTGCTGAGCCTTAAGTTTGGAAGGAATATGTAGCAGTGAGTCAATTCATATGTTTAATTTTCAATAGTTCCTGTTAATGTGGTGAAAGATAATTTGGACACAAGCTCAAGCAATTCTTAATCACTTACAGGCACATCCTAAGGCAGCTCATTATAAGAACAAGACCTTCCTTGATTGGGCTTCGCTGGCCATCATCTTTGGTGACAGTGCTGTTGATGGAAGAGATGGGTTTGCCAGCAATGATCCGAAACCTATAGAAACCCAAGCTGAAGAAGAGACACAAGCTGTAAGGTCCCCGACCTTAATTAATAGAGTGGTTAATTTCTTAATATTAGCGATTAGCCTAATTAAGTATGATTCTAGCTAATTAGGCGTGTTTAGTAGCTAAGCGAGTTTTTTTTTAACATTAGAAAGCAGTTTGCGAAGTTTCGTTTGATTCCGAGCGCGATTAGTCTTAATAAGGGATTAGTTGCAATTAATAGGAAAATTAGTCATTTTTTCGAAAAATTCAGTTTTCCCTGAATTTGGGTTCGTTGGAAAGATCTCGTCGCGCTAGTCATTTTTCATTTTTAACTCATCACGATTTGACGCATCGAAGTTTCCCAAATAACCACATTTCCCTCATTTCACTCAAATGGACATTTTGGTCTTTTCCTCCCTCAACCCATCCCAGCAACTATTCATCCGTTGTCTTCCTCCTTCATTTCAGAGTGCATGCTACTGGGAGAGCTTCACTTCTTCACTCTTCTTCCTTTTGCATGTGGGTCTAGAAGCCAAGCATTGAAAATCCAAGCCCATCATCATGTTTCTCTCTTCTTCCTCTACATTTTGATCCAAGTTTGGTAAGTTTTCCTCAACTCCATCCTCTCTAATTTTCTCCCTCCTTGTTGTTAATGTCTTGCATGTTGATGGACTCTTCTTTTTCTTCTTCCTTGGTGATCTTTGAGTGTAGGAGAGAGGCCTTGGAGTGCTAGCTTGGATAGTGTGTGTGTGGAGAGCTCTCCTCCTCCATTTCTCTCTCAATTTTCATCTCTTTCCCTCTCCTTGGTGAAGGCAAGTAGAATAGCATTATATATTGAGCATGCATGTGTGTTTATTGAACTCTTGTTAATGCAATTGTCTAGACAACTCATAATTCCAAGCTTGTTACATGTTTTGTTGGATTTCACATGTTAATTAGGTAATTTTGTTAAATGACTTGAATGGACTTGAAATGGATGGGTTGGTAATTGAAATGGATTGTTTACAGGCATGGAAATGTGGAATTCTGAAGCTTGGAGCTTGTGTCTCAAAGTTTGAAATGAAATAGCTTCAGAACTTCACAGTTCTGCACGGGCAGTCACCTGCCGGCTAATCGCCAACCCAGAAACAGAACTTAGAAAGGTTTTGTTGTACATGTGGTTACCCCGCGGTCACCCTCACGGCTAGCCACCTTGACGAATATATTTTTTAGTAGTATTTTTACTACACTCATTGACTAGCGTTTAGCCGCTTGCCCCAAAACCTGTTTCAAAATGGGACTTCTTTCCTTTGGTTTGACCTAACATGTGGGACCCATTAACCTACCCTTGCATGACCAATCAAAATGTGGACTTCGAATGAGTGTGTGAATTGAGTTAATTGGTGTGCCAACAACTTCCGTACATGGGCCTAAGTACATTGTCTTACCTTATACATCGATGAACACGTGTAGATAGACTTGAAAGAGGATTGCTAATGGAATTTGAAACTTGCCTTGTATCTTGGCTTGACTTGGAGTAGCCCTCAACTTATTATCTTGTACTTGGGAACCTATCCACGTGTATTTATCTTGGGACTTGTGTCATGTACAAACCATCATCATCATCTTGCATTCATGACCATCAGCAGACTGATGATTATAAAGTGGGCCGGATACTAGACACTAGGGTGGGCGGCCGAGCTTTGGACAGTGTCCATGGCGCAAATATCTAGGAGCGGGCTCGGACCGTACGACTATTCCTAGGACTGGGAACGAGAATCCCCCTAAAGCCAGACTTTGGGTATTCGTAGTTGGCTCGGACGTCACTTATACCCTCGTGAGATGGCTAGGACATCCTTGGAGTCTCCTCTTGCTTGGCATTGCATTTCATGGCTGGTTATTCGTATTTATCTTGCTAGGATTTATATTGTTGATCAATTCTCGTATTACTCCTGCTTTCATGCCTAGCTTGTACCTTGTTATCTTATAATCACGTACTTGTCTTTATTCTCATTTGGAACATGTTATGAATAATGTATAGTGCTTATCTCCTTGCCAACATATTGTTGATCCTTTATTTCATTGTGTGTAGAGGACACCTACTACTATTACACCGACCCGGATGTCGAGGCAATCCCAGAGGATCCTCAATCGGGGGAGGAGGACGAGGTACGAGAGTGGGGTGCCGATGACATAGCTTAGCGTTATCACTCCTGGTACTAGTACGCGTTACACGGAGATATCTTCTATCGTGCCACCTCATTTCATCTTTTGGTTTAGATCTTTTGGACTTGTCTATCTTAGCACTGTATATCTTTTGTACCAGGACCTAGGTTTTTAGAATGGCCCTGATGTGTATAAAATTTATATGTTTTATCTTTTGAAACTTGAATATATATAATGGGATGAAATTCATACTTGCCTTGATATTCTAATAGGTTTAATGTTGTCTTTACCGGACAAGTCCCGTTGATTATTTGTTAATGAGGCTCAACTACACAATCCTTACAGCGGACTTTGATCCTTGGGATTAAGGAAAATTTTTTTAATTAGCCATAAAATTCATACTCCAGATCCGGTTTAATCTCTAATCGGGTTCGGGGCTGTGACACACGCTGATGATATGGATAACATGTATGAAGATGATGCAAATGAGGATATTGATGTGTCCATAGGCACCAATAGGAGGCAACGCTAGATGAGTACTGCAATCACTTCTCATCATATAGTAAGAAACCGACCCAATATGGGTCAAGCATTGATTAGTGTAGTGGAAACAATAGAAAATGCCATGTCTGATTATGCAAATAAAAGAGCTAAAGAGCATCCACCAATGGACAAGTATATTGAAGCACTTCATGATCTTGGACTTCCAAATGTCATATACTTTATAGCACTTAACGTGATAGAAGTTGAAAGGAAGGTAGAATTCTTTTTGGCGTTGCCTCCTGGTAATCGCAAACCATGGATACTGAGTCAACTTGGAATAGAGACCAAATTGGATAAGAGTGATGATGGGGACTATGTTTTGAAGTTGGAGTGATGATGCACGTATATTTTGCTCAAGTTAGTTGTCAAAACATGGTAATTTTTTTGGGGTGCTTTTTAGGCCATGTTTTTATTTTGTTTGCAACATGGCAAAAAATAGTGGATAGGTATTTAGTGGATGGATGGCATACAAATATGCCAATTTTTTTGACTCTCCTAGAGAGAACTTTTTAACTATGAATATGCATGAACTTTGTTTCCATGAGTGTTATTTCTTTTTTGCTATATATTTTATTTTATATGGTTGATATACACGTAGAGGATGACATACAACTCTATACTGGTATATTATTTTTGTGTTATTGCAGATTCTATTTTGTTACGAAATGGATGAGGATATGGAGTTCTTTTTCTTTTGTGCCCAGACTGTAGCTCTTATATGAGTACTTGGGTACTATTATTCATATCGCCATAGAGATAGAGTTGTGAGTGAATCATTTGTGGATGAATTATTAATTGGGCATGAGCGCAATTGCTTTGATTTATTATGAGTCAGCAAGGGATGCTATGTTAATCTCTTAAATGAATTAAGACAAAGAGGTCTATTAGCTGACTCACGAAATGTTATGGTTGAGGAGCAGCTTGCTTTTTTTTTTTTTTATTCACGATAGCTCACAATGAGCGTAATCAAGTTATGCAAAATCGATTCCAACACTCTGGCAAGGCTATTAGTAGGTACTTCAACAAGGTGTTGAGTGCGATTTTAAGGCTTTGTCCTCATTATATTAAGCCTGTAGGAAGTGAGACTCCTCTAGAAATTGCTACGAACCCAATCTTCAGCCCCTACTTCAAGGTAATTTAACTTACTTAAATTTTCTTGATTTCTTATAATGGATTTAACATAACTATGTTTATTGTTAGGATTGTGTTGGAGCAATTGATGGCACACATATACCTGCATAAGTTCGTTCGGAAGATCAAGTGCATTACTGAAACAGAAAGGGGTTTCCCTCACAAAATGTCATGGCTATTGTATCCTTTGATATGAGATTTCAATACGTATTTGCTAGGTGGGAAGGGTTAGCATCTGACTCTAAAGTACCTGTAAGATGCATTGTGGAGACGGCCATAAAATAGGCTTCAAGTCCCAACCGGTAAATTCCAATTCACTTTTTCTAGAAATAAGGAATATTTTATTTTTGTAGGGTAAATTTATTTCTATGATATACTTTGGATCTTTCATTCTCATATAGTAAATTTATTTGTAGGAAAATATTATTTAGTGGATGTGGGTAATGCAAACACGCGCGGGTTTATTGCACCATATCGAGGAGTGCGTTGTTATCTCAAAGAGTGGTCAACCACACAAGCACCACAAACACCCAAGGAACTCTTTAATTTACGACATTCTAAATTACGGAATGTAGTGGAGCATACTTTTTGCATTATTGAAGCAACGCTTTCCCATCCTACTGACAGCACCGCGATATCCTCTCAATGCATAAGCGAAGATAGTTGTTGCTGGTTGCTTTATGCACAACTACATCAAACAATGGAACTATATATAATGATGAGATGGAGGAAGAGCATGCACAAGACATGGATGTTGATGAAGACATGAACGTTGAGGAGGGAATAAAAGTTGGATCCATTTTGAGTGATGCGGATACTCGATTTGCATGTGAGCTACGAGAGACAATTGCTCATCAGATGTGGGATGGGCATTAATTTATTAGATGTTTAATAATATTTAGTGTTAAGACCTTGAAGTAACTCTATCTTAAGTATTTCCCCTTCCTTTTAAGTAATGTAGTTTGTCCATGATTCTAGACTCATGACATTTGACTAAAGTTACCTTAATTTGTTGTGGTGAGCCTTTTCAATTGTGGATGTCGTTTTTATTTCTAACATGGTCTGTATTTGGAGGGAAATGGATGTATTCAATAGTTGAATGGATTATGTGTGTGTATGGATATTGATATGATTGTGGTTGAAGTGGGGAGTGATTACCTATTGATTTGTTGTAGCCATTTATAGTTATTAATTATTCATGTTCGAAGGGCATAAGTAGGTTGTTCTCAACAAGCTATAGTTGTAATTTCATGCAGCTGTTGAAATCATTGCATAGTCAGTGAACCATTTCAGTTCTGGTTCCTTACTTTCTCTCTCCTTTTTTTTTTTTTTTTTTTCATTTTAAAGTCTACCCATCGTTTTTATGCAAAGATTGTCAATAGTTTTTTTTTTTTGTGAAAAATGGATGAAAAAACAAAAACCTAAGAAACTGAGACGATCTTGGTAGCAGCAGGGATGGTTTTAATGTGGATGTGTTGGATTTATTAGAGCAGCAGCAGGGATGGTATATGTGATTTGGTTTGATATTTGAAGCTTCAGGGACAACACAAGTTAAGTTAATGTTCCTCGGTCATTATCTTTGGTGTGGCTTGGAGGATTGTATTTGCATGGAGGAGAGACTGGTTAATGCCTGAAAAATTTTTGAAAGTTTTTGCTGTTTGCTGAAGATTGGTTTGTGAAGCTAAATATCCATCTTGACTAGCCCTACCCAGCTGCAACATCCCCAACACTGGTGCCAAACTGATATCTTTTTTTTTTTTTTTTTCTCTTTCTTGTATGTGACAACCCAATCCCATGGCCACTAATGGTGGAGAATAATAATCGATGCACCCCATACTTTAATGCTTTGTATTGAAAGTTATAATATATACTTAATTAGTGAAAAAATGTTGTTAAAAGATTCAACAAGCTGAATAACAGTTTCTTTATTTGTGGAATTGGCACTATGATGCTCTCTTTTGAACATTGTCTCTCTTGCAAATGGAAAAGAAGCAGAGTCCCTGTGAAGTGTTGCTAAGCTATTATTTGATGTGCTTCTTCCACAAACACAATGAAAAAACCGAAGTAAATGAATTTAGCAGAAACTGGTAAGTGCTCCCAGCGATTGCTTTGAGAGATTGCAACCACTCAACACTTTTCGAGTTTTTAAACTAGTAGTTTGTTTACCAACTAGAGAAAACGAAAAAGCAACAAACAGGTTTTACATGCATTTTTAATGAAGATAGGTCGTTCCGATCACTTTAATACTAAATTTGGTGCGGACACAAATCAATATGTAATGTAATTGACAAATAACAATATGTATGTTGTTTTTTTTTGATATTTTCCACGGAAAATTGCCACACCAAACAGTAAATACTCTTTTTACATAAAGAAATCCGCAGCCGCATCAAACAACATTAGCACAAATATCATCAAAGAAAGACTTTTTTGCACCCAAACATGAAATTGTGACTTCTCGCGAAAGCCTTTTTTGAAGTATTTCAAAACTATAAAATTTGCTAATGTGGCAATTTTCTTAAAGTATTTCAAAAACTTTTTGTTACACTAAACATGAAATTTGTGACTTCTGTAGAAAGCCTTTTCTGAAGAGTATTTCAAAACTTATAGAAATTTGTTGATGTAGCAATTTTCACCATTCCATGGAAACTAAGGTTAGCGTTTGTTCGCGTGTAATGAAGGTCGGAATGGAATGGTCATTCACGGAAATGAATCATTACAGCGTTTGGTTCGCCAAAGAAGTGGCGAATGACCATTACCCCGTCCGGAATCACCATTCCTTTATATGAGGGAATATCATCAAATTCCATTGGGGATGGGAAGGAATGGCCATTCCATTCCCTTTTCTAACTTTTTGTTTGAGAACTAAAATCGCATTGCTATGACATCTATCTATCTTTTCATTAGTAAAAAGGCAATATTGTCCATGGTTTTTCTCACCACCACACTGTGGGGCCCACCCAAAATATTATAATAAAATATAATCATATATTATATAATAATAATAATAATAATATAATATTAAAATATTATGATCTATCTATATCATACAAACTTTTTCACGACACCATTGTGGGGCCCACCCCAAATATAATAATATAATATAATAATATATTATTTTGAGAAATTGAAACAATTTTCACTACACCTTTGTGGGGCTCACCTCAAAATATTATAATGCCAACTTTTTCACTACACTATTGTAGGGCCCACCCCCAAATATCTACTATCTACTATCTACTCTTATTATAAAAGAGGGAAAGTTGCAAACTTTTTCACTACATTGTGAGGCCCACCCTCACATATTATAATATAATATCATTATATATTATTATGAGAAATTGCAAATTTTTTCACTACACCTTTGTGGGCCCAACCCAAATATTATAATGCAAACTTTTTCACTACACCATTGTGGGGCCCACCCTTAAATAGTATAATATAATATCATAATATATTATTATGAGAAATTACAAATTTTTTCACTACACCTTTGTGGGGCCCAACCCCAAATATTATAATGCAAACTTTTTCACTACACCATTGTGGGGCCCACCCTTAAATAGTATAATATAATATAATAATATATTATTATGAGAAATTGCAAACTTTTTCACTACACTGTTGTGGGGCCCACCCTCAAATATTATAATGTAATATAATAATATATTATTTTGAGAATGTAATGTGACAAGAGAATCTAACAAGGGTATTTTGGCCAATCTTATGTAAATTTGATTCCATTCCGAGCATCATTCCAGCGTACCAAAGGCAGGAATAGGAATCAAAATTCTATTACTGGGTTGATTCCTCAGCGTACCAAACGCTGGAATGGAAATGACTATTCCTGTCTCATTCCATTCCAGACTCATTCCGGTCTCCATTCCATTTCTGCCTACAACCATTCC